>VOQK01019358.1:35850-53245 GCA_015052645.1 Benitochromis conjunctus
GTTGTGTGCCCCCACAGTTCAAGAACTGTTGGCCTAAAATGGCAACTGCCTGTCAACTAGGAATGTCTTCGGTGAGGGAAGCCCTGGTTTATGATGCATGACAGCAATCCTCCATACCAATTCATATATATGAACTTCTTGATGTGTGAACAAAAAAAGCCATTTTGTCTGGACAAATAAAATATAAGTATTACCTTTCTTTTTCTTTTTTTCCGGTGTTACCAGCTCCCAGGTCTTGGCACACAGACGTCACTGTCTCTACAAGAATGCTTGAGGCTATTGGAGGCCACATTCCCTTTTGGAGAAGAAACTGAGGTAACATTGTCATGGCCACATATTTTATTTTTTGGTGGCATCAATCCTTTCCCTCCCTGCCACATACATGTGCGGAAAGCCTAAGGCAGTGAGAGCAGCAGCAGAAACCACTAACTAGGGTACAGAACAGACCAGCTATCAGGAAACGCAAATATGATATTGACAAGTGTGAGGACCTGGGGTGGAGGAAGCAGCAATTCAAGGCAGACTAGAGCAGCTTAAGTAGGATGCCTTGGATTTGACTGGTGAGATAAGACGCACTCCATTTTTCAGTTCAGTAAAAGTTGAGCAATTCTTACTTTAGTGCAGCTGAACCATAAATCAAACCTACAATCTAATATGTTAAATTTGATCAAATAGCACAATAAGCTAGATATATTGTAAAATCAAGCAATCTTTTTATTTATGTGATATTTTTCATCAGTTTCCAGCCCCGGTTGTCAGCCCAGAAATTGCCGTTTCCAATGAAGAAGTTCCTTCCACATCTCAGGGCCTCCCTCTGGTGCCACAACTGCCTTCAGCAGAGCCACAGTTAGACCTGGAGCAGCAGTGGCAAGACATCATGGCCATCATGGAGTTTCAAGTAAGATGGTTTAGTTTGTCCTCGTGATTGCTTGTGAAGTATATTTTGTAAGACCAGACAGATTCAGGTCTACATTAAATTCAAAATACTGAAATTATTTAAGATTATTTAAAAATAATGCATTTTTCTCTCTTAATTTCTTTTTAAGGCGATGGAAGTGAACAACACTTCTCTCCACACCAATTCAAGCAGCGTAAGTGCCATAAGTGGGACAACCGAGTCAAACACTGCGGGAAACTTTGAACTGTCTACTCGCTCGACGCCAATAAACCAGGATGTCAGCCTTCATCAGGCTTCCCTCCCCAGCTGCAGCCAAGACTTCCCCCAGATTTTTAACCCTCAGCTGGACTCTGCGACCATTGCCCCAAGAACCGCCACGCTCAGACCCTCCTCCAGCAACTCCACGAACATCAACTCCACGTTCGGAGCCACCAACCTGACCGGGATCTTTCTCCCGCCACACGTGAACAGTTCCAGTAACAACGTTACTTCCACCCCTGTCCTCCCTGATCCATTCAGCACCCTGCTGGAGGAGTCGATGCTTGACGAAATCAGCCTGCTGGACCTCGCTATGGAGGAGGGCTTCAGTCAGGCCCAGGCATCCCAGTTGGAGGATGAGCTTGACTCAGATTCTGGTCTTTCCCTGGACTCCAGCCACAGCCCGGCCTCCCCAAGCAGCTCAGAGACCTCCTGCTCATCTGCAGCTTCCTCCTCTTCAACGTCTGCCACTTTCTCGGAGGAAGGAGCTGTGGGCTACAGCACCGACTCTGAGGTAGCCACTGTAGAGACGGAGGAAGGAGCTGTTGGAGGTTACCAGCCTGAATATAGCAAGCTCTGCCGTATGAGCTATCAGGACCCCTCCCAGTTCCACACTCTCCCTCAACTTGACAGCATCAGCCATAATCATACCTACAACCTGCCACTTTCCTCTGCCTTCTCTGAGCACCCAGAGCTCCCGATCTCAGTCGGGAAGAAGACTGTCCGCGACAAACAGAACTCAAAGCCTCAGCCTCCTCAGGACCTGCTCGACAAACACTCAAGCCGCGATGAGCGCAGAGCCCGGGCCATGAAAATCCCCTTCTCCAACGACAAGATCATCAACCTGCCCGTGGAAGAGTTCAACGAGCTGCTAGCCAAGCACCACCTGAGCGAAGCCCAGCTGGCCCTCATCCGTGACATCCGCAGGCGTGGGAAGAACAAGATGGCGGCCCAGAACTGCCGCAAACGCAAGCTGGACACCATCATAAAGCTGGAGCAGGGTGTCCAAGATCTGAGGCGCGACAAGGCCCGCCTGCTGAAGGAGAAGATGGAATTCATTCGC
The DNA here is from genome assembly GCA_015052645.1 of Benitochromis conjunctus. Taxonomy (NCBI): domain Eukaryota; kingdom Metazoa; phylum Chordata; class Actinopteri; order Cichliformes; family Cichlidae; genus Benitochromis; species Benitochromis conjunctus. The sequence continues at coordinate 38,070 of VOQK01019358.1, forward strand.
TCCATCCGGCAGATGAAGCAGAAGATGCAAAGCTTGTACCAAGAGGTGTTCACTCAGCTGCGGGACGAGGAGGGCCGGCCCTATCCTCCCAGCGAGTACTCGCTGCAGTACAGCGCCGACGGCAGCGTGCTCATCATGCCCCGCGGCATGACGACCGCCGAGCAGAACCGAAAGCCAGAGAAAAAACAGAAGGACAAAAAGAAGTGAGGGCGCACAAACTGCTGTTTATTCTATAACTTTGCTAAGTCAGTAAGAAAGATTTCTGCAGACGCGAGAGAGATGTCCTTATTTCCTTTAAGAAGATTGTGGTGAGTAGAAAAATGGCATTGTTGACTACTCTTCCTGCATTAGTTTCTCCCGTTTCATTCTGTTCCTACGATTTTTGTTCCTGGAAACAACTTTGACGCAGAAGTATCTCTTCGTTCGAATACTGAGATTTTAATTATTTAGACAAGGAGAAGAGGGATATAAAAGGACATAAAACGAGCTATTAGGAAGAAGAAAAAAAAAATTTGCTGCTCTTGATCCTTTTGCACCAAACCACTGAGGATGGAGGAGTTTCACAGGGTGAAAGAAGGGACTGGTGGAAGTACAAGAACACTGTCGAGGATGTTTGGAATACCTATGCACCGAAGGTTTTAAAGGACTATCAGATCACATCCCACCCTGGAGACTTTTGGTGATTTTTCATAGTCACTGAGGCTTTTAAGTTGCAAAGAAATGCATCTATGGTTGTGAGTTTAGATACCAAAGGCTAAAAGGAAGTCCATTGTTTTAGGATGCCAATTAACACCTATACTAACCAAAGGTTGTATTTGGTGCACATCACGTGATCTGTATACATCTTAAATGCTCCAACACTGCACTCTAATTCTGTAGGTTCCAGTTTTCGAGTCAGGTGGCATCTAAGTTTAGAAGGCCATAAATAGATCGGGTTTGATGTGTGGAAGGTGGATGTTGAGATGAGAGGAGTGGGAGGCTGAGAGCATTCTCGCGCTGGCCACTGCTGAAAGAGGCCTGGAGGTGAAGTCTTTGAAGAGGAGCAGATTTAGGGAGGAGGCACGCTGCATTGCAAAATGTATCGACTTCCTTATAAATTATACATAGCACTGTAATTTGTCTTTAAAAGGCTTGGCTGTATGCATTTTGCTGTGTCTGTCGCTATTCCTTCGCTGCAGGTTTAAATACGGGAGCTGCGTTTAGGAAGGCTCTTATTAACTGTTCATAATCTGTAGTATAAGCAAGGTTATAGGTCTAGCCACATCAGCTTTACATAGACGCCTACACCCTTTTTGTTGATTTCTAAATTCTGAGCCTGTAATTAAAGGAAGAATTCAAGATAACCATGATGGACCAGGAGCTTTGGAGAGTAGTGCATTATTAAGTCTTGAGTCAAAGTCATTCAGTTTTCTTGGATGCCCCATTTTTAGCATTAACAGAAAGCAGGCTCAGTTGACGCTGGGGTGTAGCAACTTCCCTTTTAAGTAACATACACGACAAATGTTAAATACAACAGTGTATTAGGGCCAGTCAACAGAGAAAACAATTTAAAAAGCTTGGCGGAGCTGGGGTGAAGGCCTGAGACAAAAAAATTGAGGGTTTTTTTGTTTGTTTTTTGTTTGTATGTTTTCTCTGAATTGTTTCGCTTTAATCTCAAATTTAGGAGAAAATTTTTTTAATTATTTAAAAACAAGAAACAAACTGGCCAACTTATGGTAAGAAGACCTGGAAATTTTTAAGAGAAAAAAATTAGGAGAAAATTATTTACAAACAAAAGAGATATTTTAGGAAAATAAAACAACCTAATTCATGAGGAAAAAAACCTGAAATTTACATTAAAAAAAAAAACAAACTAAAAATTCCAGAGAAAATTGGTGGCAAATTGTCAAGAAAATTAAATGTAAATTGATAGGAAAAAAGACAAATTAATGAGGAAAGAACAGACAATTTACGTTAAAAACATTTCAGAAAAAAATAGTTGCAAATCAATGAGAAAAGAATATGTAAATTCACAAGAAAAACTTCAAATTCAAACACGTAAAGTTGTAACTTTACAAGAAAACTAAAGATTTTTTTGGTAAGAGCTGTAAATTGGCAAAAAGAAAACTGAAAATTCAGATGTGGCTGCTTGACTTTAAAAAACAAAAACACTTTGCGAGTTTCTACTCAGTTTCTACTCAATTGTTTTTCTTGAAAATTTTTAGGGTTTTCTATAAAATTACAGTTTTAATCGAGTTGCCTCCTTCTCCTCGTCCTGTACATTTTGTTTCACCTTGAAGGACCCTGATACACCGTTGTGACTCTACAAAAAAACACTTGAGAATTTTGTTTAAACTGCTGTAAAGCCAAAGTGTTGGCTTCAATCAAGTTTTTGTGTTTATAACAGAGCGAGCCACGCGAGTGATAACGTGACGCAAAAGCGACTCGAATGTGTGAAATGACGACGCGTGTCGTGGCCACTTTGATCTGAATGCCTTTATTTAACGTTATCGTCACTTTTATGGGTTTTGAGAACCGAAGAGAGGAGGGATTTAAAAAAAACGTTCTCAAAGTAGAAGTGCTATTACTTGTCTATTTGAATGAAGTTTGTCAGTACATGTGTTATATCACCTTCTTAAAAAAACAAAAAAATAGGTCAGTTGTGTCAGCTGAGATAGGAGATAGGCTAGATCTTTTTCCAAGAGGCTGAACAGAACTCGCAACATTAAGATGATGTCCAAAAAAAACCTGTTTTGAACGGAGAAATGTCCTCATTAAATGTGATATTCAGGCATGAACCTCTGGTTAACATTCACTTCAGTGTAACACCAACTACTTAGTACTGCTACTACTTAGTGCACTTTTTTTGTCTGTCTTGTTCTGTAAATATTTCCATGTTTGTGTTTGTTATGATTTTATGTAGTCTGTTTAAAAACGTCTCCATTAACGGTCACCCTCTGCTTTGAGTTTGGATGTAGTTCCCTCCCTTTTGAGGTATTTGCTGGCAATCAAGAATTGTTTTTATTGATTAATAAAGTGTTTTTATTTTCACCTGTGACTCTTGTGTTCTAGTTGTCCATGTTTCAGACTTCCAGTCAGCAAAAGCACGCGATACCTTAACTGTGAACAACCTGAAAATATAACAAAGGGGCAGTTCTACATTTAAAGTGGACCACCCAGGTCCACTTTATTTCCAGCTTCCCTTTTTTTTCTTTTTTTTAAATTCTTTTAGAGTAGCTTTGCTTGATCCACAGCTCAAAATAATGCTTATTTATCTAATACTGACCAGCCCATAAGGTCATCCCCTCCCTTTAAGCCACCTTTTTTTTCTGATTGGCTGCTGCTTGCAAACAAGGTTTGAATGTGGAGTGTCAAAACATCAATAATTCAGGCAACTCCTGCAGCTCTTCTGGGGGAGATACCAAGGTGTTCTTGAGAGATATCATTCACCAACGTGTCCTCTCTGTAGGGCATGCCTGAAACATCTCACCTGGGATGCATCCAAGAGGCATCATGGTCAGATACTCGAACCACTTCAGCTGGCTCCTTTCAGTGTCGAGCACTGGCTCTGCTCTAAGCCCCTCTCCTGATCTGTAATGCTGAGCACAGACAACCTCCAGACAAAGCTCATTTTGACCGCTTGTATCTGCGATCTCATTCTTTCAGGCACTACCCAGAGCAATAGGTGAGGTAGGAATGTAAATCACCTACTTTGCCTTGCGTAAGATCTTATAACTGTGCAATCTTTCTTTTTGTATGCTTCTGTAGAGTTGACAGATTACCTCACCATTTCCATGTACTTGTATTTCAGGTGTAGTCTTGTAGCTTTACATTCCCTGTTCGAACAGCAGCTGGGTGGGACTGCTGCTGTGCCTGAGACGATCAGATTAGGAATATTTACTCTTTGACATCACAAATAGAAAAGAGTAGGAAATAAACTGCCTGAAATGGTGTTGAGTTTCATGCACACTCTCACCTTTGAGATCTCATATTGTTTAAAAGTCAGTCCATGTTTACTTTCAGTTGCTTCCTCGTCACAAGGGGTCGCCACAGCGAGTTTTACACTGGATGCCCTTCCTGATGCAACCCCAAAGGGGATTTGTTTCTCCGGCTGAAATCAAACCAGCGGCTTTATGCTTGTCATGCAAATATATGTGCCAGATGATAAGGAAAACCCTAATCGGTCCCCTTTAAGTTAGTCATTGTAACAGTGGTTTACCTTGGAGTAACCAGGCTATCCAGAAAGCAGAAATCCTGTTTGGCGTCCTGCTCTATTCCGATGGTCTTAGTATTACATTTTGGCATTTGTTGAAATGCAATCCAACTCTTTCTCTCTACAGTGACTTTTTACCTGCATGTGATAAAGAAAATCTGAAAAATCGAGGCATCTAAACTACAGACAGACACGTTATCTTGGACTAAAACCACATTTTTTTAGATAAATTAACCAGAATATGAAAATGATAATTATCTTAAAATTTAAAGTGACGCGACACCACCGTAACAAAAAGTGGTTTATTCTCCAAAAGCGACAAGCAAGACGTGACAAACACTACGAAGTTTACCAAAGAACAAAATATTACAGAAGTTATAACCGTACATCAATACGGGTGCTAAGGAAACGCCTAAGATGAACCGAGTAAAAACAATGGCACGCTAAAGAAATGAAAACGTCACCTCACTGATACGATGTCATAGCAAGATGAGCCAGATGTGGAAAGGACAGTGAAAGCCTGGTGAAGGGAAAATTAACACTGCTTCGTTTGAGCTGGTTTTTGTCAAGCAAATCTGAAAGATATTTACACGGCGATTTGATCTGGATAAAAGTAGAATCGAATGAGTGATACTACGCCAAGAAGACTAATGAGTCCAGGATGTCTTGCTTGTCTCTGGCCCATCTCCCTTCTTCGCCTCCCCTCCCCTCCCTCATGGAAAGTACACTGAAGTTCAAAACTACATTTCTTCTCCCCCTGCCCTTCGCTAGTTTTTCTCATCCTTCTTCTCGTCTTCGGAGGGGTACGAGTGCCAGGTGAGCCGTTCTTCATAGAAGGAGATGACCACTTGCGGACACTTCACGTTGGCCTCTTTTGCCGGCACAAGGTCCGCCTCATCTGAATTTTTCCTTTAAAAAGGGCAAAGAAAAAGTCATCTAACCTACCACAGAAACACATTTAATGGCACATTTTAATTCCCCAACGTGTGGGGCAGCGCTTACACACCATTTCATGAGGAACATGAGTTCTCCTGTGGAATCTGTGGCCCCGATAATCCTTTCTGGATCCAGACCTCGAGCAAAGCCCCTTAACTTCTCTGTCTGAGGATCGACAAACAAAATAGAACTTAAATCCACTCTAATACAGAATGCCCACAGAAAAACCGTCAAATCGGAGACAGAAAGATTTCTAACCGATCATAAAAGACATTTCTGGTAGGTCCTGGGTTCTAACTACAGCTCTTCTCTACAGAGTCTGCATCGTCTGCTGATAATTCAGCAAATGGTTCTCATAGGTTTGCTGTGTCTCCCAGCACAGTCTCATCAGTGTGGAGGAGATACCAGCAGATGAGGCACTAGACGATGAAGGTTATCAATTCAGCAGCAGGATGGGTATCTGCTCCTTTGGCCAAGGACGAACAGGGGAACCGCTACCAGAGCCCAATAAAATGACCTCCGACTGGCTACTCAAGTGCACGGCTCTGACCTAACTCACAGCCCAGCACTCTGCAGCTCGACTGGTATTCACAAAAAAAACCCACATTAGAACTGGCACCCTGCTCTCTTCACAGATAAGAGGAAGTGGTTCACACTGGGCATGTGTGATAGATGTGAGAGTCTGGAGAAGTGGGTCAGTAATGATCATAGGAGGGACTTCTGAGTTAAAGGTACTGGGATGAAATCCTCACACCTGTTGCCAGACCTTAAGCTGGTGCAGAAAGCCCTGGATTTGTCCTGCCCAGCCTCATGATCCTAAACGATGAAGGCAATGAAGCCACCGAATGCTCCTCATGTTCCCAGGACCTGAATCCAACAGAGGACCTCTGGGACACTATTGGTGCATCAGATGGGGCCAAACAGCACCACTGACTGATGATTCAGGTCTAGGAGGAGGTGAAGACGCATGCCCAGATGTTGTTGGGAATGCATACAGGAACGAATACAGCCATCAAAGGGTCGGTGATTTTGGTTTCCACTGTTATTGCATCATTTCGTTCTCAAGAAATTAGAAGCTAATTCCTAAAAAGTTGGTACGTTATGTAAAATGTAAATAAAAACAAAACACAGTCATTTGCAAATCTCACAAACCTGTATTTTATTGACAACAGAACACAAAAGACATCAAAAAATATTAGCTTGTTTTGAATTTGATGGCAGCATTCAGTTTTTATTTCATTTTACACAACATCCTGACTTTTTTTTTTTGTGTATCAGGTTACGTGTTCCTTTTATTTTTTCTGAACAGTGAAGTGTATTTTTAGGTAACTTAGCATTAAAGGACACTCATGGAAAAATTGGGACTCACATCATCTTTCTTCTTCTTTGATTTACTGTCGTCTCCTTCTGCTTCCCCGGCCGCCTTCCTTTTTCCATCATGCGCTGATTTCTGGGACTGCAGGAACTCTGCAATCAAATCTGGACAGTCCAGGTTTTCTTCTGGTTCCCACGTGTTATCTTCACTGTAGATGTAAATACACAAAAATATGATTTAACTCCTAATTTAGTCGCTTGTGATGTTTACAGTCACAATATTCTCCACTATGATCATGGGAAAGCTACTTCCAGAGTACGGCTGAGTATCACTGGTGTCGGGTAACAATAACACATTGAGTCCTGACGTTTTTCTCACTTTTTGCAAAGATACTTTCCTTTTCCTGTCTCTGTATCAAAGTTTAGTGGAATCACGACCTTGAGCTGCCCATAAATAGGAGTGATATGTTTTTGCTCCATTCCTGTGGTGTTCCTGAGAGATTTTGAGCTCAGTGGGACCTCCTGGTAAAATAACAGTAACTAAATAATATTTAAAATACAGACCTTGAGGGACGTTCAAAGCTCTTCTTTGGATGTTGGCTGCCTTTTGTTCCTTTCTCTTTTGAGATGACCGCAAGCTATACAATCACATTCCCTCACACACTGGCTCTGGGGAGGCCAGTCCTTTTACACTCCAGATATTTGCTGTGTTTTTGGCATCATTGTCTAAAACTTTATTCCAGATATTTTGATAAAATTCCCAACACTAGTGATTCAAACGCAGCCCGACCCATGACTGAGCCTCCACGGTGTTTTACAGAGGGCTGTAGACACTCACTTCTCTGTACATATAGACGACAATTTGAACCAAAAATTTTGGATTCATCACTCCATAAGACCTGTTGCCACTGATTTTCAGTCCAGTTTTAGTGTTTTGGCATGTCAGCCTTTCCTCTCTGCTTCTCTTCCTTAGGAATGGCTTCTTGGTTGGGACTTTTTCATAGGAGGCTTCAGAGAACAGCAGACAGATCAGATAGATTTTTTTTAAAGGACCCACCCAGATATGCCAATTTTCTGGCTAATAGTTCTTTGGAAATCTCTTTGTTGGTGCAAAAACACTTTTATGCAAGTCAAACTGTGTTTTCTTTGGCATTTTTTTTTAGATTCAACTAAGGAAATTGGAACAAATAATATGACAGGCATCTAGCAACAAAGTGCATCAACATAAAGTTTAAAATTATTTTATTGGTTCTTTGCTAAATCATCTGCTATGTGTAAACATAATGATTCATTCCTTGAGTTAGGTGCCTTTTATTTGCGTGAATGATTCAAAGGTCAGTGTTAAGAGCCTTAAGAAACAAGCATTCCTCTGATAATGGTCAGCTACAAGGACTGGAGTGAAAATGAGTGAAAAAGCAGCCAATGTCCAAAGAAAAACTTTGAGAAACCTTCAGACAGCCTGGAGAACTGCTGCTGAAGAAGAAAAATGTTAAAAAATGAAGGGTGACTCAAAATGATTTGATTTTAATATGCATGTAATGACATCTAACTCTTATTGCAGCTGTAAAATGAGGCAAAAAAATAAAACAAGCAGAAAAGCAGCAGACCGAGCTGCCGTAGTACCAGATACTCTAAACCTTTAATCATGCTAGAAAAACATTAAAAACCTTTTACAGAAACCCGACCACAGCAGGAACCAGAATTTTTCCATAGCTCATGTTAAGAAGTGTATCTTTCACCTGGGGCTTGTTAGGTAAACCTGAGATGTCAGGTGAAGGTAAAAGTGTAAACGGGCTGACACGAGCCATCGGGTGACCCATGAATTAATTTTTTAAACACTTACTCAGAGAAGCCTTTCCACTTAAGAAGGTACTCTACTCTGCCTTTCACCACCCGTCGATTCAGGACCTTTTCCACCACATATTCTTCCTCCTCTTCTTCTTCCTCGGCCACTTCATCTGCCTTCTTCTCCTTCTTCTCAACCGAAGTCATTTTGCTCTCTGTCGATTTACAAAGAGGGGAAATGAGAACACATCTGCTCGCCCTGATGCCTCAGTGGCTTGAAACTGAGAACTCTTACTGGCCGCAGAGTTAAAGACGCTGACATTTGGTTGTGACATGTGTCTGCCGAGTTCACGTGGCACCACAAACACTTGTAGAGCCACATACACGATTCATTTCTTGACACACACCTTAATCACATAATGACAAGTGAAACAGAGACATTTATGTTAGGAAATAATGATGTTTAAAACCTTCTGTAACAGTGGGACCATCGTTAGAGGGTTCTGTAGTCAGGCTCATACTCATCAGGTAGACCTGGGGACCCGCAGGTGCCTGGTCAACGCCAAGATTGTTGCATGTTGGAAAAAAACAGCATTGGAGAATGGGATTCAATGACGAGAAGCATGAGAGGCAATGCAGATTATTACAATCAGCATATGATTGTGGTATTTTTTTAAAGGTTTAAGAGCTTTTCTGTCAAGGAAATGATTGTCTAATCTACATTGCCTCGTGTTACCTATGATTTATAACTTTATATGACATGATATAAGCTCACAGAAGCAGGTAGGTTTTTTCCATGTGCATCTGCCGAGTGCAAAGTAAGATAACTGCATATACAAGCCCTGGCAAAAATGATGGAATCACCACACTTGGAGAATGTTCATTCAGCTTTTTTTTCCTCTTTTCTCACTTTGCAGCAAATAAACAAATCTCTGATATTCTGGCTTCATTGCCTTAATAAATGGCTTTTTTTCCAGATCAAGTAGCATAACCTACATAAATGTATATATGTAAAAGCTGTTGATGGCGAAGTGTGACCCCAACAAGCTTAAACAAGGGAGTCTGACTAAAGAGGTTGTTCTCAGTTGTGTCTACAATTTGGATCATTCAAACAGAAAACTCATGATAGAAATGGACAACAAAAAAGGAGAAACAGTATTTAATGGTATTTAATGTTTGTAACAGAAGTGGGAGAAATTGGCTCATTAAAATGGGATTTCCACACAGGGAAAAAAAAAAAAGCTCAGAGTGGGCTAACAAAAAAAAAACAATCATGGGTGGAGGATTATCGGATGAATGTGATGTTCAGTGATGAATCTGGGCTGGTCAAGAAGGTGATGCTGGATATATCCCCACTCATTCATGGTATACAGGACAGGTGGAGAGCTAGAGGAGGCTGCAGTCATTGACTCAACAGTAACTGCACAGGTGTATGCTCAGATTTGGGACTTTTTCTCATTCCATTAACTGATAAAAAGTTTTGGTCATGATAAGGTGTGCAACCTGCCACTGAGCAACGAGTGTTAAAGGTTTTTCACCTCAGGGACGAGGTACCAATTTATGGTGGAAACTGAAGAAAGTAACGGTCCATTCTGCAAGGCTGATCTGTCAGATCTTACCCATGCCTCAAACAAATACTAAAATTGTGATGTTTTTGTTATTAATTCCACATTTTTCATTTCCCATTGATTAAAATAATCCCATTGAATTTGTCTGATGTGTGCTTCATGAGACCAGGCTGCCCAGCTATTAAAGAACAATAGATTTGACCATATGTGTTATTTATTTTATTCTAGGATCCACAACAAATATAAGTGTGCATCCTCCCAGTATGCCGATTCCATCATTTGTGGATTTATTCATAATTTAGTTGATTAATAATAAAGCGGAGACAGAGTAGGGAGGCATCTATGGCCGTGCATGTAGCAACCAGCGTCAACAACGTGAGATTTGCAACACCTGGCGGCGGATGAGCAGCAGCGTGGAGGGGCTAATTAAAAGATAAGCTGGTCTACCTTGGGGGAAAAGGGGCGTCGTCGGGGTGTAAAATACTCCTCTGTGCTCAGTGTGGAAGGGGTTATTTTTAACGTTAGCAGAGAGCGAGAGGCAGAAGAAAAGAGCGCACGACAAAAGCCTCTCAGGGACCCACAGTTTGCAGCTAGCTGGCGATTCCTCCATATTGCCTTCGTGATAACAACTAATGTAGCGGCTCAGGGATGCCTGCCGGATATAAACACCGTTAAAAACCGCACAGTATACGGAGCTGGTCTCCTGAGCAGGTGTCTTTTTAATACTGACTTAAAATAAACCTCCCAGCTAGCTAACGTTAGCCTCATGCACAATCCAGCGTTAGAGCACGTTTGGAACGAGGAGGGGGAAAAAATGGAACTCACCGATGACTTACAGTGTAATCGGTTTGTTTTAAAACTTCCGCCCGAGCCGAAATGAAACAGCTATGGCTATCGCAGATTTACGGTAATAACGTTTGTGTCGGTTTGTTGTCGAAACACAGAGCCGCTACCTTCTCCACGGCGAAATGTGTCGTTTCCGCCCCTTCGTCTGGTATGAAGGGAGCAGAGGAAGGAGGGGGGAACGCCCGCTGGAGCGCGAGGAGGACCCGCTCCGCAGACCGCGAAGCACGCGGATGGAACGCTCAGCGCTAGCACGCGCCGCTCGCGCTCAGTGCGGACGATATACAGATCTACGGAAGCAGCATGCGCGCAAACGGCGGGCTGGAGATGAGCGAAGCGGACCTCCCTGCGTTATAAACACAGGTTATAGATGCTCGAGGTGCTTTATAAGTCTATGCACAGCTGGATAAATACCCAGGTGGGGAGGGCCACCGAGCGGGCCTGCCGGGGTCCCAGGGAGGCAGCGGGCGTCCTGGGCTAACCCTGTTTAAATACAGTAGCCTTTATACCACAGAAAAATACACGAAATAAATACGTAAAAAGGTAAAGGTGAAAAATAATTACACAAATAAAGCTGCAACGACAGCTGAGCAATACAATCATTTAATTTATAATAGTGTATCTGTAACAATGAGTGTGCTTTTTGTAACAAGTACTTTTATTATTTTAAAAAGCTAAATTTGCAGTACAGGCATATATACACCTTGCATAGATAAATAGATAGATAGATAGATAGATAGATAGATTAAAAAAAACATTTTAGGTAATGAAGAGTGCAAATTGCATTAATAATATGTGTACTATAAATCTATCTGATTGGCAATGGCTTAATTTTTCAGCAGGGCAACGATCCCAAAAACACTGCCAATGCAGTAAAAGCGTACCTGGATAGAAAAACACACAATGCAACTCTATCAGTCATGCACTGGCCTCCCCAGAGCAGAGCTGCTGGTGTCCTATAGACGGTCTGTTGAGAGTGTATTGACATATTGCATCCCAGTGGAGTTTGCCAGCTGCACTGCTCAGAAAAAGACAGTACTTCAGAGGGTCATCAACACAGCACAGAAGATCATCAGCTGTGCTCTCCTTTCCTATCTCAACCAGCACATCATCTGTTCCAGCTGTTAGCGTCACGAAGGCAGTACAGGGTAATAAAAGCTGAAACTAACAGACTGAAAAACAGCACATATCCCAGGACTGTGGAAATAATAAATAATAAACAATAAATTAGCATTTGTTTTTTTTCCTGTTCACTAACCTGTGCACTCTACAATGTGTGCAATCAACAATGACTTAAGTAGACACACACACGTTTATATATACACATTTAGATTTTATACTGTGTTTATTTATTTTTGTATTCTTCTGAATGGTCAGAGTGCTGTCTTTGCAATGAATGGGACAACATATAATTTTGTTGTGCTTTTTTATTGAGTCACAATAAAAGATTCAGATTTTCTGATTAGTGAAGCAGTGTGGCATCATATTGACAAAGAACAGAAGAAAAACTGGCCAGCATCCAAAGAAGAGCTTTGACTATCCTTAAAAGCTTGCCTTTATTGTTCAGACTGTATTAAAGAATTAAGGAGGTCAGATCAAATATCAACTTTCAAGCTTGCAAGAATTGTACAAGCATTTTTCCCCCGCGTATGTGATATTTACATGTATGTTTGCACATATTTAAAAGAATCATTGCACCTATTCCCATTTTCTATGCAAAATATAAAGAAATGAGCAGTGGGTCAAGACTCTTGCTCAGCATTGAGCACAAGTACTTGTAGTAGACTCATAAAAAATAAATATTTTAGTTATGTTTATATGAAGTATGAAAAGTAGTGCAGACATGATGTCTGTAAATATACATTTTTAAGGATGCTCTGCTAAACAAAATAACACCAGGTGTCAAAGTTGTGATTACGTTCAACATGTCAATCATTGTGGCTCAATGAAATCCTTAACTGAGCCACAAGTTCTTAACATCCTCAAGTTAAGAACTTGAGATGTCTGAGTTTTACTTTTTTGGGTAGGTTTTGAGTTATTTTCTTAACATTTGGAGTCAATAAGCCTCAGACAACCCCAATCTTAATCACTAACCCTAACTTTGAATTATTAAGTTGAAATATCGAGGTAATAAGATTTTGAGTAATTTTGATGTGGGAAAAAATTTCAGTGGTGAAAAAATGCTTCCATAAAAAATTTATTTTCAGTTTGACGATACCTACCAACAACAACAACAGTCAAGCATTTATTTACTGAGACTGAGATGTAAATAAAACTTTATTGTGCTTGTCAAATACCTTTCCAAAAACGATTTAAGAATGGAGGTCTTAAATAGTAAAAAAAAAAAGGTTTTCTCAGTAAAGTACCACATCCACAGAGCCAAATTTACCCCCGTTTAAACTTTTGCTGATAATATTTAAAACGCAAACTGAGCATTACATTAAAATTGCATGCGTTTTTTGCTAATAGAGAGAATTTTAAAAAGAAAACCAAAAAAATTGCGCTGGCTTTTCAAAGTCCCTCCCCCTTTACGTGCTACCCTGCACTACGCGGTGACGTACAACCATGACGCGAAAGGGGTGGGGCTTATGACTTTGCGAAATGGAGATAGGAGCTACCGGTGAACGCAATCCTCCGTGTTTGAGGAATTTGTTGCCGAATCGAGCAGAAATATCGACGACCGAAACGAGCAACGTCGACCACAGCCGGCCGGGCGAGACCACAGCAGCCAACGTATGAAAGTAAGTACCTGCTAGCTGGAGTTAGCCCTTCAGCTGGTGTTTGTTTGTTAGCCACCTTGTTGAAAAGTGCAATTAGTCAGGCCAGCAAACTAAACGAAACACGTTGTTGTTAAGTCTTCACCTCTTCCAGGTGGCTTCTCATATGTGGTTGTTTTCGAATGTTGTCAAACTGGTTCAAGAAATGCCAGCTAAAGCAGAGTAAAACACCCTTACGCGGCGTTTCTGGTGGAGAAGTAGCTATTAAAAGTGTCTAACAGTGGAAGGAGGTGAGGTTTTAGATTTAAAGTGAATACCCCTGTTTTGTTGATTGTTTTGGGACTCTAAAATGTACGTTCACATCTTCCTGGTTTTCTTTAAATCAGGTTTTGTTTTGTTTTTTGCTGAACTCACGCCTCCTTGTGTGTTGTTTATAGTTTATTTGCTAGTGCACTTTATAAGAGGAATGAACATTTAAGACTGAGCACAAAACCACCCTTACATGTGGACATCTTAAGAAAATTAAAGGCATGTTCACTGTGACATATTGTCTGCTTTCTGCCTGAAAACCCTTGTGTACATATTCTCTGTAATAAGGAAGCACTGATTGGCAAATTCTGAGCTGATATCAATACTAAATTAGACCAATAACCAATTTTGTGGTGGATATTGGTCCTGATATTCAGCCGATATTTGGGTGCGGTCTTAGTTTGCACTTAGTGCTGAGTATCAATACCCTTTTTCAGTTGCTTCTGAACTTTCACAAGACGTGGATATTTTGGGGTTTCGTGCCGGTATCACTCAGACAGTGTTATAACATTTTTAAACTTTTGGGAACTTTCGGTTTTAGGAACTGGTGGAAGAAACCAGTCAGTAAAAGTTAAATTAAAGAATTGGACTGACAGTGGTTTAACCAACTTCCAGTACTTGGTTACTGATAACAGAGAAGCTTGCAAAGCGGGAAACAGACTAAACACATACTTTCAGTCCTGAGAGGTGTACTATGAATTAAATTCAACATAGCTGAGGTTTCTTTGTGTCGACAAAAACCTGAAACCCCAGTCGGCGATAACGGGTGTCATGATGGTGATTATCAACGTTATTGGTTAACTCAGGCTATCTGCTTTAGGCTCGGAGCTCTCATGTAAACAGCGGGGTGTTATTTGTGGTGTTTGACTTTTCTTCTGCACAAAATGGACCGACTGAGTATGGCCTGTTAAAAATAAAATAGCAAAAGGTAACACCGGTGCTGCAGATCAGTCACACATTGTCTAACATGACAGCTGGTTAAACTGGATCACTTTAAACTCAGCACCTTTAGCTGCAGCACTGCCACATAGCCACAACTCTGAATCATGCCATATTCAGAAGTTTGCAGATGACACAGCCATCATGGGGTGTATCTGGGATGATGAGGAAGAGGAGTACAGGAGTCTGGTGAGGAACTTTGTTACATGGAGTCACACAAACCACCTGCAACTCAACACCTCAAAGACCAAGGAACTGGTTGTGGACTTCGGGAGGTCCAGACCAGATCCACTGCCAGTTCAGATAGAGGGAGAGGAGGTGGAGGTGGTCAACACGTACAAGTACCTCGGGCTGTGGGTGGACAACAAACTGGACTGGTCATACAACACGCAGCACCTGTATAAAAAAGGCCAAAGCAGACTGTATTTCCTCAGGAGGCTGAGGTCTTTCAACATCTGCAGGAAGCTCCTGAGGATGTTTTACCAGTTGGTGGTTGCCGGAGTACTGTTCTATGCTGTGGTGTGCTGGGGGAGCAGCACGGCAAAGAAGGACTCATCCAGGCTGGAAAAACTA
>VOQK01019359.1:2065-12781 GCA_015052645.1 Benitochromis conjunctus
CTCTACTTTGCCTGTATTTTTAATGAATTCCTTCTTGTTTCTTTGGGATTCGTAAAATAAACTAACTAGGGGCCTAAGGTCAGAGCTTCTGCTAAAGGGGTATGAGGAATTTATTGATGATCCACACTAAAAGCAGCAAAAACAAGAAAATTTCCAGTGCAAAAAGAGACAGATAAATCAAGCAAGTAAACAAGGTTATGATAAAAGACTTAGTACTGGTCTTGCCTTTTAAAATGCCTTTACCAATGCCCTCTTTATAATCACTTCCTCCCACAAGAATGGTGCAGCACATTTGGAAGGAACAATTTTAAGCATAATATTTAACTGGATACAAGCGGTGGAAAGGAGTTTTTAGGGTCAGGGTGGCTGGCCTCCTTCAGCGATAGGGTGAGGAGTTCAGCCATCGGGAGGGGCTCAGTGTAGAGCCGCTGCTCCTCCACATTGAAAGGAGCCGGTTGAGGTGGTTCGGGCATCTGGAAAGAATGCCTCCTGGGTGTAATCCTGGGTGAGGTTTTCTGGGAATGTCCCACTGGGAGGAGGTCCCCGGGCAGACCCAGGACACGCTGGAGAGATTATATCTCTCAGCTGGCCGGAAAAGGCTTTGGTGTTCCCCCGGATAAGCTGGAGAAGGTGACCGGGAAGAGGGAGGTTTGGGCTTCTCTGCTTAGGCTGCAGCCCCCACATTGGACATTTAATAGACCTATTCCTATGAAATATTGATCTTAGTATTATGTTTGAATATGAGATTACAACTGATCATCAGCCCCTCCCTGAGCCTGGTTCTGCCAGAGGTTTCTTCCTGTTAAAAGGGAGTTTTTCCTCCCCACTGTTGTCAAAGAAATTTCTCATAGGAGAATGTCTGATTGTTGGGGTTTCTCTGTATTGTTTTAACATTGTGATTTAGCGCTATACATATAAAATTGAACTGAACTGAACTAAGCTGGCTAAAAAACTGATACATGTACAGAGTAAAATTCCCAAGTGTCTGCTGCGATGGACATAAAGTGAATAACATCATTTTTCCTGTTCACCATTTAAAGTGAGACCATATATGATTTGTTGAAAAGCACCCACTGCTGTTACAAGGTATAACTGTCAGCTGTTAGTTATTTTAAAGGTATGTTTTCTCTGGAGGTCAGCAAACATGCTCATTATTGTCAGTTTGTCCACATCTCTCTAAAGTTTGCTAACAGCAGCCACATTGCTACTGGCCTTACCAAGACAGTCTGCAATGTTACAACATTTTGAGTGCACTTATATGAGCTAGGGTGCATTTTAAAACTCATGAATTCAGCTGTTCATCTGTGGGAAGAAGGCAGTTTTATTTGAAATTTCTTTTGAGTTGTAAAACTGCTCAAACAAGGCCAGTGTTGGTAAATTGGTAAATTGTAGTGAATGGAACAAAACTGTTCATTGTGGAGACACACAAAGATATTAGATTCACGGTTGAAGGCGATTCTGTCATAAGTGAAAGTGTTTCATCTAGTCAAAAGGAGAGAAGGGATTGGATAAGTTGTGTTGAGTGAGTGAAAGAGTGAGAGGAATTTTACATATAATGTTTATTGTTACTAGTTCACTGGATTAACAAGTAAGCACAACTGTTGATAACATTAAATTGTGTCATTAGGTGAGATTATATTTTTTTCAAAATAGGTATTGCACAGATGGCTTATTCTTTATAGTGCTGAAAACCTCCTTAATGGACTTTTTATGTTTTTGTTTGTATGAGCTTTAGCAGGTGATTAAAGTAGCTCTTGCATGCACCCATTTCAGTGATGTTCTGTTGATCAGTATTTATCAGAATAATTAAAAGCCTGAAACATAATAAAACCTTTTTTTGAGCAAGTCTGTCATCTGCTACTGACAGTGAGGTGGGTTTGTTTCTAAAGGAAAAAACAAACAAATCTATCCAGTATTGCTATGGTCACAATAGAGAAAACAGCGATAGGAGACAATAGCATAACTAAAACATGAGCACTCCCACCGAAGGGCAAGGGCTATACTAAAACTTTAATGTTTTATGTTTAGTGAAGTAGATTAATCTTTTTTTTTTGTTATTGTGAAGTTATATGATGTTTTATTGAAAATAATGTTTTAAATAGCTCGAACAAAGAAATGCTTATGTCTCCCAATGACCAGTGCATTGCTTTAAAATTTAAAGATGATCCAATGGAAACTAAAGCCTTTTCCTAATTTGTGTGATGCTGACCTTTATGACATTGAAGCATTACATGTTCACAATTTTGTTACAAGCATGACATGTAATAAAATGATGAGTTTTATTGTCTTTACCAATATGGTTGGAGCAGAACTGACTGAAATCTGGATTCTATAAGCTATAAAATTTAAGATTTTAAGATAAATCCATATATTCGAGCAGCATGTGATCTTGTAAATTTTTATTGCATATTGTGATGTTGTAGGGCATCATATTGAAAAAACAAAAGCATGTTCTACATGCTGCTCATATGATATATTACTCTATATGGTCTCTTGAAATTTATTTTAATGGTCAATATTGACCTTGTGCGCTAACAGTGAAAGTCAATATCCAATACTTAGCCAGTCCAGGTATTCATGTTCCCAGGATGGCAATTTAACTGCAAAATGACACATACACTTGAGAACTTTGGTGCTCGATAGGAATGTAACTAGAATACAATCAGCTGACTGCCAAATGAGTGAAATCCTCTACAGCAAAGAGACAAGTCATAGACGATGCAGAGTGACTGATTGTAACATTTCTATCTTTAGAAATTAGATGGACGTTATTTGCGAATCTTGGCCAGTCTGCACGTGACAGTCAGTCCAAGTTGGACCACTATTGTTTGGACACAGGATCCCTCTCACAAGGTGACCTTTGTAATCGCTATACAATAAAAAATGGACACTCAGAGATCAAGGGTGGTATACACTCAACCTCTGGACAACCAGCTGATCACTGCAACTACTTGCAATCACAAGATGTAACTGAGTTTGAAAAAATACAGTTAAACCACTTTTTCTACACACAAAAAGGTTGTCACTTTTTTTTTTATTTAGTGTGACTGACCCATAAGGGAATAACTAAAGTTAAAGCATACAGGTTTCCTGGAAAAAAAAAAGTGTCATTACATTGACCACTGCAGCAAGTAGGGACAGAAATAAAGAGGATGAAAGTGACAGGTTAGACAAATATTGTATGTGTGTGCAGGAGAGGAGAAAAAGTGCCAGAGGTGACACTACAGGCAGTTTGTGTGTGAAGTGCACTTGATGAGGTGTGATCGGCCTTAATTCAAACCTCATCAAGTCGCTGGATGTCCATCCAACCACCTTCAGACACTATTTGACTTCTACTCATTTCATCACCCTGTTTCAACTCAATTCAAGCGGACAGAGTGCTGTGACAGGCTGTATTTAAGAACAATCCTTTTAGTATTTTCACTAAGCTGCTGAATGTTTTCAATGTCGTTTCATAAAACGCACCATATTTGGTTATTTCACCGAGGAAAGTGAGTCTAATTTAGGGCCAAATAAGGAAGTGAAGAGAAGTGCACTTTTTTTTGGTTTCATTAGTGTGAAATGGAAATGCAGATAATACCTGACAGAAAAACAGATGTGGGTAACATCACACCTGAGCAAAAAGAGCTTAAAGTTTAATCAAGCCAGTGCAGTGTACTGGTGCAGAACATCACACCTCTGTCTTTTACCCGACTGAACAGAATGAGGGAAATGAAATCAGCAGGCTGGGATGTGGGCTGTCTGTAATCAGGTTTCACCGCCCTTTCCTATCGACTGCTGGGTCAAGATCATATAAGCATGCTGCTGTGTCTGCCCACCATCCTGTCTGTCTGTCTCACATGCCCTCTGCCTCGATTCCAGTTTCACTGTTTCTCTCTCTGTAATGTTGCAGTGCTATGAAAGTGCCAGAGAAGGAACGAAATTCAGTTATTCCATCAATAAGAGAATAAGTGTGATAAAATTTTAGTTTTTATTTGATTAGGATCAATAATAAATGCGATTATCGCATTGTGACATTAACACATAGCCTGATTAGCCTGAATTCATTCTTAATGAATGGCTCCTTAGAAAGAATTTATGCACAGTTGCAATAAGCATAATAGAGGTCAAACCCTAAGAGTCTATTGTGATAGGCACTCAGTAACAACAACAGCAAACAAGTGTGATCACACAGAGTTCCTATGATGGCATTCTATGTTTGCAGGGAGGGATTTTACAGTGCACAGGAGATGACACAGAGTCAGCATGTAATGAGCCTTGATGAAACTTAATAGCAGTATTGTGAGATGGGGTGCGCTCCATTTCACTGTGATGGAAGAGCCTGTCTCTTAAAGATCCATTTGTGTCTTACCAAGGTCAGCATTTTGTCTTTAATGAGAGTAATCTCATGGAGGTGCAGTAAATACTGGAGCTGCCACCCTTACTTGAATATATATGAACATTAATAAAAGATTAGTGACACACAGAAACAAACAAATGGCAGCTCCGTCTCATGTTTCTTGCCTGAAGCCCCAAGTCACATGCACACAAACCAACAAAGCCCAACAGTTCTGTGGTCCATATAAACAGCGATGTGATGCAAAAAGCACAGAGTTAATTAACCCTGTAATTGAATCACTTCACTTGAACCACTTCTGTTTAGTTAGCATTACAATTACATACAGCATTTGTGTGCCGTTGCTGTTTCATGTTATGATTCTGAAAGTTGCCCAGTTTATTTATTTCAAATGGTTGCTCCAACATAGCTATTTTTTTTTTCATTCTCCAGCTGACCAGTTTATCAAATATGTTAAATATTTAATATCCCGACGAGGATGTTGTGATTGAGCAAGTGAACAAGCTGTCATCAATAAACAGAACTATCTCTGGAGTTTTGTTTATACCACCATCTTCCAGACAGAAAACAATCAGCTTAGGTAAACAAGGCCTGGAATAAACCTTAATGATCCCTCACCTCTGAAAACCACTGACAATCACTCTAGCTCACTCAGTGATGCTTTATGTATGCTATAAGCTCACAAAAGTTTCTTCAAAATGTATATGTATGGTATTGCTTTGTTTATTTTTCCTTCTTTTCCATGTCTTTTTGTTTAGAAGTTAAAGGAATTTAAATGTGATTGTGAACCATGCTTGGTGAGATGCCGTGATTTTTTTTGTCCAACTAAGGCTTTTTTTTCTCAACAAACAAATCTTAAAAATGCCCAAAGAAATCTAAATCCTATAGCAAAAAGTAAGACAACACCTTTTAGAAAACATCTGGCATTAAATCTGTTTGTTTGCCATCATTTCCTAACAGAATTATCCTTGGAAATGCTTCACACTCTAACAATATTTCTAGCCAATCCATCCAATCCATCCAAATGTGCGAGATCTAAGGTCAGAGCTTCAAGAAGAGTTATCCTGTAAAAAAAACCCCAGCAATTATTGTTTATTTAAATTTAACCTTGACCCAATTTTTACCAATGCCAGCTCCAGCTGTTATTGGTATCTACCGTCAGACAAAATGTAAATATTATAACTTGAAAACTGTGGACACTAGACTCCAAGCAATCATACAGACAGAAAGAAAAACAAATGGAACCCATTACATAGTCCCTCCCTTCAGGTAGAGACTGTGTGTCGTTAGCTTGCTGTCTTGTTGCTTTTGAAACGTTAGCTTCAAATATGGGGATCAAGTCTTCAATTATTCACAGTCAGCTGCCATCTTCAGAGTGACTTCAGTGCATGAAGGCGGTGATAAAACAGCAATAAAACAGCAATGAGACAGAGTCAGTCTGCAATCAGTCTGCAATTCACAGGGGTCAAGTTGGTAATTACATACAATCTGTTTCCATCAACATACACAGAACATTCACATTAAACAGAAATCCACATTGACAACTTGCATTCAGAGTCTTTGAAACAGAAATATCTCCACAATAGGTGATGTACTTGCTGCAGGAAAGCAATTTACACTGAACAAAAATATAAACGCAACACTCCCATTTTTCATGAGCTAAACTTAAAGATCTGAAACATTTTCTACATACACAAAAGACCCATGACTCTCAAATATTGTTCATAAATCTGCCTAAATCTGTGTTAGTGAGCACTTCTCCTTTGCAGAGATAATCGATCCCACCTCACAGGTGTGGCATATCAAGGTGCTGATCAGACAGCATGAATATTGCACAGGTGTGCCTTAGACTGCCCACAATAAAAGGCCACTCTGAAATGTGCAGTTTGATCACACAGCACAATGCCACAGATGTCGCAACCTTTGAGGGAGCGTGCAATTGGCATGCTGACTGCAGGAATGTCTACCAGAGCTGTTCCCCGTGAAATGAATGTTCATCCCTCTACCATAGCAAGCAGTCTCCGAAGGCGTTTCAGAGAATTTGGCAGTACATCCAACCGGCCTCACAACCACAGACCACGTGTAACCACACCAGTCCAGGACCGTCACATCCAGCATGTTCACCTCCAGGATCGTCGGAGACCAGCCGCCCGGACAGCTGCAGCAACAATCGGTTTGCATAGCCAAAGAATTTCTGCACAAACTTTCAGAAACCGTCTCAGGGAAGCTCATCTGCATGCTCGTTGTCCTCATCGGGGTCTGGACCTGACTGCAGTTCGTCAACCGACTTGAGTGGGCAAACGCTCACATTCGATGGCGTCTGGCACGTTGGAGAGGCATTCTGCTCACGCACACCTGTGCAATATTCATGCTCTCTAATCAGCATCTTGATATGCCACACCTGTGAGGTGGGATGGATTATCTTGGCAAAGGAGAAGTGCTCACTAACACAGATTTAGGCAGATTTGTGAACAATATTTGAGATTCATCAGTCTTTTGTGTATGTAGAAAATGTTTCAGAGCTTTGAGTTCAGCTCATGAAAAATGGGAGTAAAAACAAAAGTGTTGCTTTTATATTTTTGTTCAGTGTACAATTAAACCACTTTTACCTAGTCGCAAGAAGGTTGTCCTTTATTTCAATCTAGTGTGACCAAGCCATAAGGAAAGAACTAAAGTTAAAGCACACAGGTTTCCTGAAAAAAGTATCATTACATTGACCACTGCGGCAAGTAGGGACAGAAATAAAGAGGATGCCAGAGGATTAGACAAATATTGTGTGAATGCAGGAGCACAGGCAAGGAGAAAAAGAAGGAGCTTCAACAGAAATAATCCTGTAAAAGACAGAAGTTATTGTTGATTTAAATTTAACCAATCTCCACTTCAAGATCATCTTCTAATGCATCTCTGGACTGCTTTGAGCAATGCTGCCATTTAATGATCACTCTGGAGGTCTCAGTCTTAGCTCTTGTCTATGTGCACTTGGAGTTTCACCAAAGGTCTAAAACTTGCATCAACAATACTTTGATTTAATTAGAATAATTCAAAAACGAAAAGACAGTCACAAAAAAACCCAATTCAATAAAAAGATACTGACTAATAAGAGGGGTCCAAAAAGGATCTACAGTGCTCCTCTTGGCAACGTAAATGTGCTTGGCACACCAAGGAAGTCAGGTAATGAAAAGAGGAAAAACAAACACTTCCCTCATGACGTGGAGGTGGGACCTGTGAGGGGACAGAATAGGATTTTCAGTGAGTGATCTGAAAGTAACATGTAATCATGATAAAATAAACTTGACTGGTGGATAGAAATCTACATGAGATGTAATTAGTCTCCCTAAGTTCTTCCATTTTTTCACACCTTGCATTAGCAGCTGCAACATGCTGTAGAAAGTTTTATGCAAGTTACCTTATATCATATCAATGCCATGTCTAATTTTTGAATAAAATCTACTGTACCATATATTTAAATGTTCACTAGACTAATGAATACCTATAGTTTGATGCAAAGGTTAGAGGATAAAAAGTGTAAAGATTTGAAACTATCAGCTCCGAGTGTCACCATGGCTGCAAAACCACTTTAAAAGAGGCAGTTGTCACTCCTCCCAGACTACCTACCTGTCACCTGAAGCGGCATCAAACCTGCTGTGACAAACTGACATGAGAGGCGTCTGCAAGCTGTCTTCCAGCCAGACAGCCATGTCATCTTATCCAGCTCCGGGATAGCATTCGGAAAACCAGGGGATTAAACTGAACTTTCATTTAATAAGCAGACAGCATTCCAAAGACCGCTTGCATGTTGACACAATCTTGTGAACAGTGGTATTTGTTTATATATTGATGGGGGAGACTGCAGTGTCAGTGACAAAACCATCAAAACCATCACAAATGTCAGTAAACCACTGTGTATCCAGTAAGCTTTTGACAAGATTTTAAGTGGCTGAAGGATAAATGGCAACTCACCATCATCATAAACCTGTGCAATTAGCATTTAAAACACAAGATTAAATAATATAGCACTGTTGATCATCCTATTTAACCATTCATACCATTCTTCTGGGTATTTGAGTCTGTGCAGTGTTATATAGGAAAAGGTTTTGTGATTCTGAATAGAAAATCAAAGTGCATATGAGAACTTAATTGCTTTTCTGTCTGCTAGTCCCTTGATGTCTCTGCAGCTCTACAAACTCAGAAAACTCCCTTGTGCTGGAACTTGACTATTTCCACAGACCTTTGCACAGGACGATGGCACAACAACAACTGCAGCTCTCTCCTCAACTTCTCTTTCAAAACTCATCTCATGACTCCCCAATCAGTGACATCTCTAATCTCTTTATATTTACTCCATCTACACGGCTGAATAACCTCAATGATTCCTGTCCCTTGTGTTTGAAGATGCCCATTATGCCATACTATAATTAGGTAGTTCTTTAATATGAATAATATAGCTGCTCTAGTGGGATCATGCTTTTTTCTTCCATTTGTAGACTATTTATATTCTCAGTGACATCTCTGCTGTAACTCAAACCCAGACAGCCAGGACTGTTTAATCCCAAACGCCCCAAATTTGTACACTTAGTATAGCAGGACATCCCCCGAGGGATAGTGGACACCTTCTGGCACTTTGTTCAGCTTCTTGTCATCTCCCATCTGTGCTTCCCTTTGCTTGGCCTTTCAAATTTTAGCTTTAACCTAAAAAAATTATTTCAGGTTTTCCTCTCTCATTTCCTCCACAGGTTGCCTCGAGCTGGTTATATCAAATTCAAAAACCTGGCGTTTGAATCTAGCACCCCTATAGCCTTTGGCCTGAGTTTGCTATCACAGGGCAGTTACAGGTCTCATCTTCAAGCTATCGTCATGAGCCTCCTCATGTTATTCCTTCCAAACCATAACCTAGTCAGTCTCAGTGAGTGCAGTTATAAAAAAGAAATAAAAAACAAAAGACAAACAAACAAAAAATAAAAACTTGAAAAAAAGCTGAAAATAAAAACAAAATTAGGATGTAAAGCCTTCGTGACTTTAATGATCTGGGTTGATGTTAAAAACACATTTTTTATTTCAGTACCTTATTATCATATCATACAACATTGAAGTATAGGTGACCATTTTAACTAATAACCAAACAATATAGATCTAAACTCATGCTCAAATTTAACCCGCTGTATCCCATAAAGCCCATTGCTGGCTGCTTTGCATTTCCCCATAATGGCCACAGATGGTTAGCATGTTTCTGCTACTGTTTATAAAAACATTTTTGTAAATGCTATATTTTAGCATGCTTGAAAAATGTCAACAATTAGCAATAAATCAGGAATGAGAATCTGTAAAAGGTCAATAAAGATTTTGCAATATTTCACATTTTTACCACCGAGCCACCTCAAACACTGGCTGGTGTTCATTACTGTAGTAGTAAAACCAGCTCATAAGTCTACTGTTTACCTCAGTTGTCAATATGCTTGCTGTCCAAGGCAGTAAAACTTAGTGAAAGGAGTCCAGTAAGCTCACTTTAGTCCAACTCAGTGTTGCTGTCAATACTACGTTGTGCTGTTGAGGATATATTAAACCTTCCTCTGTCAGTAAGCGCTGCTGTTTTTGCCGCTGTTAGCCAGTGTTGGTAAAACTTTGTTTGAAGTGGATCTAACATTGTTAGACTTAAACACTTACCAACTCATACAACTTATAACGTATTCGAATTGCTTATCAAAGGGAAAGTGTGATTTCTGACAGACTCAAGCATAACGTTAGCTGGTATAACATTAGCTTATAACATTAGCTTATTGGTAGCTGTTGTTGTTGGCTTATTGCCAGCCATCCAGAGATGGGAGGGTCACATAGTTTGTATTACACATTTATGTTTTGTCTTTTATTATACAAATATGTATCATAAAATACATTTAGATTTATACTGTTTGTGAGGGTGCTGGAGAGCATCTCCCTCACTAAGGTGAAGCACACTCTCGCGACTTCACACAGGAAGTTTTGATTTTGTTATGCTTTTGTTTTGAAGTCCACTAACCTCTCTCTCTCTTTTGAGGTCAACTTCCTGAAGGCCTGATTCATGGAGTGCACACATGATTACGGCCTAACGATGTTCACCTGAATGAAGTTCCCCAATTATCCACTGTTATTGGGGCAAACCATCCGATGAGAGTTGAGGGTGGGAGTGGGCTGAATTTTCAGTTTGATTTGATTTAGTGAGTTTGTATATTATTCAACTGGGGGTTTGTTTGTAGTCAGACATATGTGAGATGTGTTAAAAACTGCAATATTTCACTATACATGTTTATTTGTAGCTGGACTGTGTTGAGGGAAATTTTTTAAATCATATTGGGGGTGGTATGACCGGCATCTATTTAAGGAGGGATTTTTGAGAAACTGTTTTT
>VOQK01019360.1:5657-18177 GCA_015052645.1 Benitochromis conjunctus
GGTCTTCATGGTTGCTAGGGGCAACCACATAACGTTGAGAGGTTAACGTGTGTGTGTGTGTGTGTGTGTGTGTGTGTGTGTGTGTGTGTGTGTGTGTGTGAGAAGAACCTGCCAACGTCCCGCTGTTCGACCCCTCGCGCCAATTTCATCTCACACAATTGGCTGACAGTGAGAGAGAGAGAGAGAGAGAGCGACGACGCAGGGAGACGCGCGAGCGAGCAACAGAGAGAGAGAGAGAGAGAGAGAGAGAGAGGGGATGGCTGGTAGGATTTAGCCCCGGCAGCGTCTTTTCCCGTCCAACACAACAAGCTTATTACCTTTCTCTCCACGCGCCTGGAAACGGATTTACGCGCACGAAAGGAGGTTTGTTTGGCTTTTTTATTTCTGCATTTCTTCTCTCTGACCATCACTCTGCCGACTGGCTCACCTCTGGCGTCTTATTCATGTTTTCCTGCTCACCTCTTAATGAGCGGAGGCTTTTATTTCGATTGCGGTTGGAGGCTACAGGTCGCGGGAGTGTGTTTAATGGCGATTAGCCGGCGGGTAATTAGCCTTTAACGGTCATATTAACCTGGTAGTAGTAGTGGTGTCGGCGGCGTGCGGGGCAGTGAGGGTGTGCTGATTTCGGGGGTCCTCGTGTGAGAGCTTGTTTTTGTCGGCGGTGACGGTTGCGGAGGGGGACAATGAACGGGGGCTGTTGTTTGGCGACGTCGCGCGCGCTTGTGCCCAAAAAGCCTTTGATCCAACTGCGGCTGTTTGTAAAGAGACACGGTTATATTTATTTACATCGGTTTTTTTTAATTGAGTGGGGGGAAAACAGGCTTGTTGGCGTGTTTTTGTGACGTTATGGAGCTTCACGGGAGCTCAGTGTGATAGGTGATGATACTCGCGCGGGGCTCGCGGCTGATACTTTGATGTCACACGGAGCTGTTGGTGTCTCTTCGTGCTTCCACGCGGCTCCGAGGGGCGTTTGTTGCTCTCCGGGACGGACGGTTAGCTCGGTCCCTGTGCCTCTGACATGTGTGTCTGTCATCTGGTCCTACTTGCGCGCGCGCCTGTGTGTGTGTGTGTTTTGAGCGCGTGCAGTCTGGGGAATATCCTACCACAAAAATAAAATAAATGAATTAGAACAATAATTAAACAAAAAAAAAAACGTCGAGGCGCGTGAGGTTGTTTACGCGCCCGGGCAGCAGCGAGCGCAATAAACACAGAATCTCAGTCCTAATGCGCGCGCAGGAAGAAAAGACTGGCAAGGGGGCGGGGAGGGGGGAGAGGGCGCGCGAGGGTCTTTAAGCCATTTTCGATGAAGCGCGTGTTTAGAAAAAAAAATGGTGCGCACATGGCGACAGACAGAATCACATCACAATCACAGCCCGGCGTGCACGTGAGAAGCGTAAACGAGGTCAGCGCGAGGAAAGCGGGAAAACTGGTGTACGTGGTGTCATTATCGGTTGTTTTCCGTCCTGTTGTCCCTGATGTGTCGAGGCTGGGGGTTCAAAGTGAGAAGTATACCACCCTCTTCTTCCTCCAACAATAGACAACGGCGTGCTTGTTGGGAATGTGGCGCTTCACTTGTTTTGCTCAGTGATGGATTCTCCGTGAGCCCCCCCCCTCTTTCTCTGTTGTTGTTGTTGTTGTTGATGATCTTAAAACCCTCCATGAACCCCTCACTCATTTGCTGCTCATCTTTATTATGATTAAATTACCATTAATCGATCATTTAGCGGTGTTTGGGGTGCCCATGTGCCGCCCATTGTTCCCCGTGTAAAGCTTTCCATACAGACACGTTGAAATGGGTCCAGCTGAAGCTGAATGCGAATGTTTGCGTGATGAAAAGCTGCTGGTGTGTTTCTGTCCTTCCTGCATTGGTGTGAAGTGTGTGTGCAGCAGGTGTAGTAAACACCAAAGTCTGCTGACCTTCTGAGTCATCCCGTTTTTATCGCTTCCTTCATATTTCTGCAGTGTTTCAGCTCTGAATTAAATGCAAAACTTACAGAAATATCCGTTAAAACTGCAACATGGAGGGGGGATTTTAAACGTTTCCCCTCCTTCTCTGGTGTGTTTGGGAGGAAAGACG
The DNA here is from genome assembly GCA_015052645.1 of Benitochromis conjunctus. NCBI lineage: Eukaryota > Metazoa > Chordata > Actinopteri > Cichliformes > Cichlidae > Benitochromis > Benitochromis conjunctus. Next base: position 7,735 of record VOQK01019360.1, read on the forward strand.
AAGGGGCACACGGTTTAAAAACATGTCGCCATATTAGAAGCTTTTTTTGCCCCCCAGAATGGAGGGGGGAGGAGGCTCGGAGAGGAGCTCATTAGCAATGCAAATTACCCCCCCCCCCCCCATCGGGGGCTCGGGCACCTGCTGTCTCGAGCATGCGCGCGGCTGGCTGGCTGGCTTCCTCCCCACGTCTTGCTCCTCGGGCCTCGTGCGCGCGCCTCCCTCCCTCTGCCTCCTTCTCATTAGACTTATGTTCCATTTTCCACTGCGCGCACACGCTGCAGGAGCTTTGACGGATAAAGAATAAATAAATAAAATAAGAAGAAGGAGGAGAGCTCATGCGCTCCTCTCTCTCTCACACGAACAAAACATGGTGGAGATAAACGGAGGAAAAGAGGGGAAATAAAAACGTGTGAGGAGAGGAATTCAAGTTCAACTAGGAAGAAGGACACAGAGGACAGAGGAAGAAGGACAGAGGAAAAGTGCAGAATAAGAGGTCACCGTTTATTTTAACTCAAATTTCACATTCACACCGGATAAAATATAGATAGCTGTGGTCTAACGCACATGTAGGGTTTTTTTATCTGCTTGGCAAGTCTGACGTCATGCATTTACAGGTCCAAACTAACCCAGAGACAGCACTCCAGTCTTTCAGCTCCCTCCATGTTCTTACCGATAGATGCTAAAAAAGAAGAAATTAAAGCGTACAGCCTTTTTAATGTGATGTGCTCAACACTGTTGCTCATTGTTACAGCCATTTTTATTTATTTTTATTTATTTTAGGATGCCGTCGGGTGGTCTGGTGCACTGCTCCTAGCTAAACGGTGCGAGGAAAGCCGAGCGTCTCATCGTTCATGTTTGAAATGACTGATTTATCACAGCAGCAGATTAAATTTAGAGTTCGGTGTTTAGACTCCAAGCTCACCTTTTTTTATGATGGATGCAAACATTTGTGCGTGATGAGTAAACGTCTGCCTGGAGGGTACAGGTGGATGCTGGGGGGGTGGAGGGGTTGTGATGAGAGTGAAGTGTGTTGTGATACAGGGCAGTACTTTTAATGTATTTTGGTATTACATTTTTATTTTGTACTAAAGTTAGCTTCCAGGACACACACTCTCATTCTTGTCACAGTTTTATTAAATATCTTCAGTTTTAGTTTTGCTTCTAATAGTTTTTGTTTGGTGTCACGTGTCTGCATTTATCAGGGACTTGATATTACATAAAGACAGAAGTAGAAATGAACAGCTCGAAAACCAAAATAAACAAACAATAATCAGAACTCATCAAACTTAAGTGATCAGCATCAAACTCATAGTATTTACATTTCACAAACAGCTTTAATTTGTTTATGCAGACCGAATGAAACTGTTGTACACACCAACACGATGTGGTCAAAGAATAAAACTGATGTCAGAATCCAATATTTATCACGTCAATATTACATGAGATAAATGTTTAAAGATGTGAAAACGCTCACAGACTACAGATTAGCTGTTTTACACGTCGATGCCGGGACAGACTTGATAGTAAACACTGACTCAGTGACGCAGACGAGATGGAAATCTGGACCAGGGCCCAGTGTTTTAATCGCTATTGGCCTTGTCGACTGACTTCAGCACAAAATAAAACAGCATTTACTGATGTCAGAAGCTGATATTTATCTGTTGCGTTACAGCAGTTTTGCACTAAATAAATGAAATTTAGTAATTATTTATGATAAAGATTTCTCTGTTTGTCTGCAGGAAAGGGGGATAAATAATAATAATAGAGAGCGAGGGAGATCGCTAATATTTCTGACATTTAGTTTGACCTTTGACCCTCGGACTGCTCATCATTGCACAGCCAGTATAACGTTTAAAAACACGACATATTTCAAGTTTTGGCTCAGTACCAACATGATATGGTCACCTTCAGCACACACACAGCCCCAGCTTGTGTCAAAAAGAAGACTAATTAGCTTATAAGCAAAGGTTAATGGGCTGAACGATGAATGGAAGATAAATGAGCGAATGCGGGAGATGAGAAGACAGGGCGACAAAGATGGACGACAAAAAAGACAAATTATTGTTGGGGTTAAAACAGCGAAAGTAAGAAGAGAAATGGGCAGGCATGAAAGAAAGCGATGACGAGGAGCAAAAGGACGGATGATGGCTTAAAAGTGGAGGAACACGCATAAAGGAAAGGAGAGACCGATGCAGTGGACGGCACGGCAAATTAAAGAGACGAAAAAAGAAGAAAAGGGTAAAAACGAGGAGAAGAAATGAGAAGAAGGAGAAAGAAGAGACAAAAGGAAACAGGAAGCTGTTAACAAAGAAAGATGGAGCAAAAGGATATTAAGGAGCTAACGAGACAGTAAGTGAGGAAAGGAGTGAAGAAATAAGAGAAGTAAAGGGTCATAAATGGAACTAAAGAGGAATGAAGTGGTGAAGGAGGTCGCATTTAAAGGAGACACAACCGTTGAGGGTGAAGATGGGAAGAAGATCAAAAGGGAAATGACAGAAGCTTTGCGGGAACTCCAGGAGGCAGTGTTCAGCATCACATATCGGTCAGTGAGGAAGATGGATGCCAAACATGGCGGCCGCAATGGGCGAACAGAGGAGGGGATTGTTTAGTGAGTTTCCTCTCGTCACACGTGGATCATGTGGTCATTTTAAATTCAGTGAAACGCACAACCAGCATGTGCAAAGTCTTCCTTTACTGTCATGCGTGTTTACGTGGAATCCACCAGTTTCTCCGTAGACGCTCATCTTTACCGTTAAAAGGTCACGTGTTTAGCATCGATGGGAAGTCGTTCAGATACGGCTGCACCCTGACCTCTGATCGGCTTAGTCACACTCATTTTTTCAGTTTCTCACCTTACAGCGCATTTTTTCACGATGTTTGATTTATGTAATGTTCTGCACGTCTGCAGCGATGTATCTGCAACATCGCTCTGGTAGGTCCGAAACAGAGTTTATGATGTGAAGCGTCTGACCAGCGCTGCACTTTTTGGTTGGATGCCAGTTGATTATTATATTAGCTTATGCATTCCTCACTTTTATGGTGTTAGCATTGTGATTGGGAACTAGTTGGCACATCACATACTCCTCCTGAGGTGTGGCATGATGATATTTTTTGTCAGACATCACCTATGTCTTACCAAAGGTGCCAGCTGCAGCAGCATTGGACGCAGGGAGACATTGCAAAGCTGTAGTAGTGGTGAGGAAGGTTCGGCATTAAAAACTGCCCGGTCAGGTGGAGGAAAAAGTAATATTAATAATATAGCCTGCATATAAGAAATGGATGTAAACATTAGAGGACCTGCATCAGCTTCATTTTTCAGTCTCGAAGGTTGCTGTTTGACTCAAATTTGCCCCTTCAATGAAAAATGACGAGTTTGAATGACGACCCTGTCACCATAACTCCCCAGAATGAGAAGGGGCTGGTTAGCAAGTTAAGGTGACGCTTGACTCGGTTCACTGTGGTCTGAGCTGTGCTGCTGCAGCCAAGTTAAAGAGTTAAAAACACTGAAGTGAATGGACAACGGATGTGACAGCACCCCAGTCATAAGGTTTTTATATTGGCACATACACTGAGATGTGTATGTGCCAACACTGAGATTTAGTCATATATACAGGATATATGACTAAAGAAATATTTAACTTAATTTAACGAAAGCCCAAAACACAATGTCTTTAAGGAATGCTCTGCTGCATTAAATGGACATTTTGTGCACATTTCTCTGAGATTTTAACATTTTAAGAAGAGAGAGACCATCACCCCCCTTTTTTTTTTCTATACATAAAGACGTTTCCATGATAAATTGATGAAAAAAGGTACAGAAATAACCAGAAATGCTCAAACTTTCTCTCCCAATAACCCCCTCCCCCTTGTTTCTTTGAATATTTTTGGTTGTTGAGACTGGTCGTCCAACAAAAGAAGTGATTTGGGAAAGTTTTGACATTTTACAGAACCAATTGAGAATAAAAACGAAAAACAGATTAAGGAATAACTAAAAACAACAGCAAGCTGCAGCAAGTTTCGGCTCGTCGAGGTGGTTGTTCGCTTGCATATGCTTGTGTGTTCAAGCTTGGGTTTTGATGCTGAATGGCTGATATGAAGAGATTATTTGACCCAAAAATAAAATATGGAGGAAAAAAAGAAAACCTCTGCTGGAAAGACTTAAGAGATAACATCAAATCGGTATTAAGCTACGCAGACAGATAGCGCTGCCATGGATAAAATATTTAGCTGGATTTCCAAATCAGCCTTTTCCCCCCACATTACTCTGAGAGAGTGTGTGTGTGTGTGTGTGTGTGTGTGTGTGTGTGTGTGTGTGTCTCCCCCCAAATCCTACCCAGCATGCCTGCGGAAAACAGGGTCAGGCCGGAGAAAAAAAGAGAACGAGAGCGAGCACATGATGGGCAGATAAAGGCTCGTCTGTGTCAGAGGGAGAAGAGAGCGAGGAGGATGAGGAGGAGGAGGGCAGAACGATGAAGGGGCCTCTCTGTTGAAGGAGAGAGTTCAGGCTCTATAGAAATCTCCCATGGCGGACAGAAACAAGGCATTTAGTCTGTGAGTCGGCCTCTGGAACGCCATAATAGGCTCTTATAATGATGCCACTATGGACAGGGACGAGAAAACACAGAATGTCCCTTTAAACTGAGCTTTTGGTGAGAAATGCCTGTAGTGCGAAGGAGGTGAATGAGCTGTTGGGGGGCCTGCAGTAACATGGACTCTCAGTTAAAGTCAACTTATCCTGCTTTTCCTCACTTCATGGCCAAAGTTTTAAATACTGAGGTCAGAGTATATACACGCAATCCCTGAAACGGACGCTTTGATCTCAATGCTCAGTTTCACACAGTTTTTTCTACTCTTAGATATCTATGATGTCACAGACAGCGGATTTCCTCAATGTGGTCATCTCGGGCAGAGAAGCCCCGCCCACCTGCAGTACAGACTTGCTTACGAGGGGTAGCCAATCAATGTCAGATTTTCTCCCAGGATTAAAAGTTTAGAAAAATATGTGAATTATTAAATATGGGTGCCTAATGAATGGGTTTTAAGAATGCATGGTGAATAAAAGGTGGACTCTGTGAAAGAAAATGATTAAAATGAGAATACAGTCTGAGGAAAACATAAATCTACCCACATTAAATTTATCTATAAGTATATCAAAGAAAGTTGGTTCATTAATGTCATGAGTTGCACTGAAATAACACTGAGCAAAGAAAAGTAGAGCTTCCACTGTGACTATTAAACATTAAATAGACCAAATATGCTTTCCTCTTTGTTGTGAGGCACAGCCAATCAGAAGACAGCCAGCTTAAAGGAGGAGGAGCTCAGACAGCTTGTTTCAAATAGAAGATGAACTGAGTTCACGATGAAGAAGCATTATTTTGAACTGTGAATCATGCAAAGCTGCTCTATTAGGAGTTCCAAGCGTTGTTTGGGGTGCTTGGTTAATGTTTTGTCATCGTTTAAAAAGTTCAGATGTGAGTTCTCATATATTACCTCACTCGATGAGCATCTGGTCTCTTTGGAAGAGAAGTTAATTGGAAGTTAATAATTGTTAATTGGAAATTTTATAGGTTTGCAAAAATTAAATATTAAGTTTGGATTCATGTGTTGAACCTTGAATCTGAATGATTTTGTTGTTAAAGAAGAGAAGCAGGGCTGATGGTTAGGGAAACTTGCCTGTTGTTGAGATAATGTGGGAAGTAGTTTCACAGAAATGCAGTGGATGTTTTTCATTGTCCACGATGCATCTGTGCTTCCAGTCGCCCACGCTTCCTTCATGCCAAGCTTCAAACAGAAGATGCTGTCGTTTTGGGTTTTTCTGCAGCTTCAAATCTGAACATAAAATAAAAAGCTGACTTCTGAGAGAACGGCACATCTGTACAGCCTGGATTTCAGTAGATTCATTTCATTTAGACTCCCATAAAGAAAAACCTTTATTCCTCTCAGACTGTCAACAAATATTTGACCAGATAGAGGAAAATTCTTTTTTCCCAACTAACGAATCATATGTTTTATTAGGACGAGCAGACAGCAGCTTCAGATCCAGGTGTCTGTTTAAATGAAGTCAATATCCCGACTTACTATCAGTCAAGTATTTCATATTAATTGAATTATCGTCAACACTTTTCACTGGATTCTACTTTAAATAATAAACCGAGACCAGGTGTGTTTGTTACATGGTGAAAAACTGTTTTCTTATGGCCTGTTCCTTTAATTCAGTTCAATTCAATTTTATTTATACAGCACCAAATCACAACAACAGTCGCCCCAAGGTGCTTTACATTGTAAGGTAGACCCTACAATAATACATACAGAGAAAAACCCAACAATCATATGACCCCCTATGAGCAAGCACTTGGGTGACAGTGAGAAGGAAAAACTACCTTTTAACAGGAAGAAACCTCTGGCAGAACCAGGCTCAGGGAGGGGCGGCCATCTCCGTTAGTGACATTGTTGATCAAAGGAAGTTCACATCAGTGGTTTCCAAATGGTGGTTCATGAGGAAAGTCCATGTGTGCCTTAAGATAGTGATATAAGTCATACGTCATAAAATCTATCTTTAAAATGCATTGTGATGAATATCTATAGAAAACATCCTTTAAAGCACTTCTGTCAGAGTGAAGTTTGGTCTGTTGGTTCGTTGTTGGATGGTGGGAATTATGGGAGCGTAACACACACGCTGTGAACCACAAATAACCATTGATGCAAATGGTCCATGGCCCAAAGAAAAGAAAGGAACCAGTTCCACTAAAAGCAAATGGAATGGGGATGCTTTGATCTGACATCTGAGTGGGATACGAGTCCGATCCTGACTTGAACAGTTAGGTCGGAAGACATTATTAGACTTATTATTCGCCTCGTATCGCCTCCAAAACGTGTCTGTGAGGAGCAGTAAAGGGAGGTGAACTCAGAGTGAGAGGAGGAACGTCAATAACCGCAGTCTCCAGTTTCCTAATGACTCTCAAACTGAGCTGAAATCAAAGTGCCACAAATAAATTAGTTGAATAACATTCTAATATTTTTGCCCAGTCATTCCTAGTCTCTGCTTCACAGTCAGGGTTACAGCTTAGTAATTTGACACCGTTATTACAGAATCCAGTATGAGTAAATACCAGAAGCAAAGGTATCTGTGTTGGACCTGGAAAAAAATTGGATTGATGCATCCCTAACTTGGTCGCCAAACATCCTTTCTGAAAGAAACTTGGCCTATTCATAGGAGGGCTGAATCTGAACCAGACACAGGAAGATTGTTGATTAGACTGTGTGAAAGTGTGAGGTGAAGCAGGCAAAGAGGAAGACATCAAATCTGTATTTTGCATATGTGAGTACTGGTGTGATATGGTCAGAAAAGGTTTCACTTTTGCTGTGTCAGAGTTATAAATATTGACAGATGATTAACAGCAAAGACTGAAAACACCAGGTCCAAATTTCAAGAGGGACCATCGAGAGGGTTTGAGTCGGCCTTTTAGGTTTTTGAACACATTTCAGCTCTCACGTGAAAGACTTCATCAGCTTCTAAAGCTGAAGATGCCGTTTGGATGAAACTTTTGCAGAGAACATAAGAAGTCACCCAGTTTGTCTTGAGTCAAGCATATTAGCCCACCATGACCTGGATGAACCTACACACATAGATACAAGGAGAACCTCGCACAGCTCTAACAGATCAATACAAACACTGAGCCGACAGCTCCGATGTGTGTTTTTTTGTGTATTCATATTCTCCAGGTGTGGCGCAGATAAAATAAAACTCCTCACTGGCATCTGAGGGGGAAAAGTCTTCTGATTTCAGCTTGTAAGAGAACCAGGAAGTAAAAACAGATCGTAAACTGTGACTTCACTGTGCATGGATAGTTTGGCCTCAGAGACTTCCTGCACTTGCCTAAATTAATGAATAACTTCCCCAAACCGAAACCTTCGCTGTAGTTCATCGGTTAAAATGTAAACCGTCCTGTTAATCAAACTGTGAATGAAACAGCAGAGTCCAAAGTTACAGCGGTGCCCCGGGGATATAAATTAATCTTAAATACTGTCCTTACTCCTTGCTTGGCATCAGCCCAAATTAGACTGGATTGTACTGCTGTCTCAATCCATCTTAAGATAGTGAGACAGAGATTCCCCCTTTAGGTTTTACTGGCTGTCAGAAGATTTTCCAGTTCAGACTCTAATGTATGTTCTAGTCTCCAAAAACTGCATTTTTCTTTTAGTGGGTGCACAACAGTAAAGGTAATTATTCCGTTTTTATCCAGATCCATATTTTTGCTCGTGGGCTCTACCAGAGCAGCTTTGCATTATTCACTGTTCAAAATAATCCTTGTGTGTCTTATACTCAGTCTAAGTGCAACCACTCAATTCATCTTCTGTCTGAAAGAAGCTGTTCTAGCCCCTCCCTCTTTTAGGATAACTTTTTTTGATTGGCGGTTCCATTTGTGCCTGAGAATGACCATGTTAGGGATATCCCCTCTCTATGACATCATACAGAGCCGAAAGTCGGAAAAAACATTATAAATTGAATATTTAGAGCAGTCTGAGCTTTTGGCTCACTGGGATTATTTGTACATACAAAAAAACTCATCATCTGAAGCTTTTATGTTTAATATGAGAGTTGACAAGTGGAACAAGATAAATAGCTTCATAAAAGGCTGATAAAACCTAGCTTCTACTTGGCCTCCACCAACTCGGCTGAATGCTCTATTTGTGCACTGTGCAGTAACAGTAACTCTGACTAGTTTTGACCATTTTAAATGGTGGCACAAGGCTTTTATATCTACCCACCAGTGCAAACAATGGTGTGGTTGAGCTGATGTATCAGTGTGTCCTGACAGTTAATATACAACAAAAAGTAATTATGGCCGCTGTTTTTCATCGAGTTCTTCGCCTTTTTCAACAGATCTCTAACTGGAACTGATTTAAACACAGAATGACTAAAAGTGGCAGCTTTTCAACCTCTAGTGTCGAATCACTGCAAAAAATAAACCCAGCACGACACAGATTTCTGTGCCACCTCAACATGAATATGGGTCTGAGTCTGGACACTGGTGACATTATTCCACTCCACTGTGGCCTTATCTGCTGCTCTCAGGGCCACAGCTGCCACAGAGGACTTCACGTTCGTGTCCTCTAGAAGTTTCTGGCAAAGCGAAAATCATCCATCCAGGTTTGGTGAAACATGATTATACAAAAGTCATTTTAGTGTTCTCCGCTAGGATAATGTGCCTGGCTTTGAAGACTAGCCCCTTCTCACCAACTTTTAACCATCCTGCAGGCCCGAAAAATGGAGCCAACACTGAAGTGCAGTTTCTCTAATGACCACTAGAGGCTGCCTCCAAATCTACACCCTGCTTCTAAAATGCAAGTGGCCACCAATGCTACCCTTCAGCCTTCTGGTAGTTGCACCTGTAGTATCAATTTGAAAGTCCTAGCTAACCTTAACACAGCTGAAGTGCAAAAGTTCAAAATGATCTTTAATTATCATCACATTAAAGGCTTTAATGAACCTCATGTGAGAGTTTGTTGGAATTAACAACCTGCTGCACACATTTTCAAGAAGGCTGCGTAAAGGTCAAATGATTTTAGGAAACATTTCGGAGCAAATGTTCCTTCATTTAGCCGCTTGCTGTTGATTAAACCGGCAGAAACTGTGGGTTCTGCTGCAAATCCATTTAAACAAGTTTTTATGTTGACACTGAAGATGTGTGTGTTGGAGCTGCTGAGTCCTTCACAGGCAAACCTGTGTGAGGACGTCCTGTGTGGTCTCTGCTGATCCTGCTGATGGATTTAACAGGCTTAGAGCACGTACCGTGTCATTTGAAACTTTATGGCTCAGCAAAATCGTCTCCTCTCTTGACCCTCTGCACTCTGTGTCAGAGGTCAGAGATGAAGGTTAGTGGCAGAGCCACACACCAGCCTGAAGTTGAATTGTTTTACCTTCAGCAGGCAGGGTGGAGGTGACGGTGGCGGGTCCCGCAGCCCCGCCGTGCATCAGGGAAGCGTTTACATCAGAAAGTTTCATGGTTTTATTTTTAACAGCAATAAAGTCTGCACTTGGTGGCTTTAAGGCTGGTGGTGGGGTGTAAGAATAAGTCACAAATTATTCCATTTCTGTCCTTTCTACTTCAGGTTCTGTGATGGACCGAGCAGTGAAGGAAAGTCTGGCACAGGTTAAAGTCCAAAAAAAGGTGTTTCTTTAACCCAAAAACAAACTTGATTAAATTGTACAGAAAAAAATCTAAATCTTAGGCTCATGAAAGAGTCCAAAGTAACAAAACGCTACTCAAAAGTTGATAACAAACAATACTAGTAACTCAAACAAACTGACCTGACTAAACGAGACAAAGGAGAAACTTAAATAGTGGCTGATCAGCCCACAAAACACAAAGGGGTAGAACACACAAAACACCTAACTGAAACTAACATAACAAATTCCAATCTCCCCCCCATGATCCAGAG
>VOQK01019373.1:22889-33192 GCA_015052645.1 Benitochromis conjunctus
TCCTTCATTAAATCACTTTAAATTGAATAAAAAATAATGAACCACACAAAATAATAACAGCTTTATAAATGGGGGCTATCTGGTCAGCCGTGAGACCGCTAATATGCTTTTTGTTGGAATATATGCTTCTTTGTGAAAGCAATTAAATGAGAGCCCTTGATTTACAATCTAGTAATAAAGGGAGATAATCCTGTAGAAAGAACAATGCCACTCGCTGTAAGAAAACACAGAAATAGCATGATGCTTCCACTCCACACCTGTGTAACAAGAGTTTGGACATGTAAAGCTTCCAGCTGTGATGGGCAGCTGTTTGGGCGTTCCATTTAGAGAGCTTGTCAGTGAAGCTGTTTCTCTGAAATACAGAAATGCAAATAATATGTCATTCTTCTTCTGGTCCCTACCTACATCACTGCGTGCTTTTTAAAAATATATATATTCTATAAAGCTGCTGTCAGCTATGCGTGTCTGCATGTTATATGTTTGTAAGGAGGCTGGTTTTGGAAGGATGAAATACAGATTTTTTAATCTGTGTGCAGATTCCTGTTCGCGCATGTCAAATCTTTGCCACACATTCAAACACAACATGCACATTGACCAGTGTGCAGCCTTTGGGCTGTCTCACTTGTCTCATGAAATAGATATGTCAAGTGTTTCTTTGTGCTCTTTCAGCAGAAAAAAAAATAAAATGATATTCTCTTTTGTTATATTATAATAATCCCATATCCTCTGTGGGGATGCGCTGCAACAGACTGATGACCAATCCAGGATGTACCCCACCTCTCATTGTGACATCAGGGATAGGCTCCAGCTCCTCTTTGACACTGTAATGGATAGCTGGATCTTTAGTGATCAATATTTATTTCTGCCATCATCACTAAAAAGCCAACATTTTCACGTCCTGATTTAAATGTTTAAATTATACATCATATAATTATATATTCTCGTGACACTTTTTTAGGTACGCCTTGCTAACACTAGGTTGGACACACGTTTCCTTTTAGAGCTGCCTTAATTCTGCATGGCATAGATTCAACAAGGTGCAGGACAGATTTTAGTTCATGTTCACATGAAAGCATCACAGAGTTGTTGCAAATTTATCAGCTGCACATCCATGATGTGAATCACCAGTTCCATCACATCCCAAAGGTGCTCTATTGGATTTAGATCTGCTGACTGTGGAGTTCATTTGAGGACAGTGAACTCGTTGTCATTTAAAGAAAGCAATGTGAAATGCTCTGAGTTTTGCCACATAGTGTGTTTTCCTGTCAGAGGATGGTACACTGTGGTCACGAAGGGATGGACATAGGCAGCAACGATACTCAGGTGGGCTGTGGTATTTAAATGTTGCTCAGTGGGTAGCAAAGAGGCTAAAGCGTGCCAAGAAAATATCCCTCACACCATTATACCACCAGCAGCAGCCTGAACCACTGATACAAGGCGGGGTGGATGCGTTCATGTTGCTTGATCCGAATTCTGACTCTGCCATCCGAATGTTGCAGCTCAAATCAAGATCTTCTACTGTACAATCTGATGTTTTGGTGTGAACTGTAACCTCAGTTTCATCTCCTTAGCTGACAGTAGTGACAGCTGGTGTGGTCTTCTGCTGCTAAAGCCCATCTTTAACATGCTGTGTGCTCTTCTGAATATCTTGGTTGTAACAAGAGGTTATTTACGTTACTGTTGCCTTTCTATGAGCTTGAAGCTTTCTGGCCATTCTCCTCCGACCTCTGGTAGCCTCTTCACCCAGAGGACTGGATGTTTTCTCTTTTTGAGACCATTCTCTGCAATCTGAGATGGTTATGTGGGATAATCACAGTAGATCAACACGTTCTGAAACACTCGAACTAGCCCATCTGATACCAACAACGATGCCATGTTCAAAGTCACTTAAATCACCTTTCTTCCCAATTCTGATGCTAAATTTAAACTTCAGCAGGTCATCTCGTTGACGTCTACATGTGTAAATGCACTGAGTTGCTTCAATGTGATTGGCTGATTAGAAATCGATGTTAATGAACAGTTGACCAGGTGTACCTAATACAGTGGTTTGCGGGTATATTTGGTTGCTGTATGAGCAAAATGTAAGTTTCATTGTGCGTCTTTACAGCTGAGCCCATTTTTCACATTAATTCCACTACAGCAGCATTTATTACCTCTGTTTACTGTAAAGACACAAAGAAACTCTAATTACAGTGGAATGAAAACGTTTCTCTCCTGGCAGCTTTGAGTTTGGCTAATAACTTGCTGCACTGAGAGAAGCTGTAAGTTAATTTGCCTCTTTCTTAAAACACATCTGTACTGATGTATGCAGTTGAAAAGGTATTTTAAGAAGTATGGATATAATTTCTGTTACTATGGAGTCACTATGGAGCTCATCAGCGCTTGTACTTTACATCTACAGTGAAAACATAGGTAATCAAATAAACGCTATCTATTTCAAAGGTAATTTGCGGCGCGCGTATTTGTGTGTGGTGGGTTTGAACGCATTTCAATGAGTTATAGATAGACATGGTTATGAGAACAGATCTAAGAGCAATATCAAATATCAAAGAATGCCAATCTGTCCTTGTATGTGACTTTAGTAATAACGTGACTGGACGAATTATATTGGACATTACAAGTCAATCACACAAGAGGAAATAAACTGTTTAGTCGGCGGTTTTTGTTTTGTTTACAGCTGTTTGCAGACAGACATCGTGTCATAGGACAAGAATCTGCATTTAAATCTAAACTATCAGGGCGTCATTTTTAATAATAAGCTAAACAGCTGCGATTTGTGTTGCATGTTGTTCAAATATGGATACAGATTTCATCTGCTCAAGATGTCTGAAACATTGTTAGTTATATTGCTTTTATACTTGATAAAGTACACAGTAAAGATGATTATCCAAAGCTTGATATACCAAAACCAAGTTAGCTTGTGGAGTGCCATGCTAGCATGATCCGTAGAGTTACGACAGCAGCAGATCTTTGTAATGAAAGCAGACTGACTAATACGGAAAAACTGAGACATACCACTGGAACTGAAATTTCTTTGGAGATTGTAAGCTGGTTACTATGTATTGTTACGCATATTTGAACAAAAATGAGTGTTTATAGCTTGTATATGAAAGATTGACATGGCTTTCAAATCTAAGAACACTGCACCAAATGTCAGACACGGTGGTGGCAGCATCATGCTCCGGGGCTGTTGTCCTGCCAGTGATACTGGTACATTGTAAACAGTGGATAAAATAATGAAAAAGGAGGGCTACCTCAAGATGATTCCATTTCTTCAAACAAACAGCTAGAAAGCCGATAATCTGGATAATCTGGTCTGTTCCAACAGGACAGTGATCCAAAATGATTCAAAGCTGGTTTTGGAATGGATAAAGTAGGCTAACAATTAGCTTCTGGAATGACCTTCCCAAAGCCTTGACCTCAGCCTTATTGAGAATTTGTAGACTACGCTTAAAAGCTGGGTCTGTGCAGGAAAACTAAATAAACTCTACAAATTCTACCAAGGAGAGTGATCAAATATCTGGCCAGAATTAAGCCGGAAGCTTTTTGATGGGTTCTAAAAATGTCTGGTTGAGGTGCAACTTGCTAAGGGACATTTAATCAAACATTAGTGGGGGTGAATGTACAGATTATGGATTAGATGGATGAGAGAAAATTCCAAATATATTTAAAATCTTATGCACTCGGTTCTTGTTTTTTAAAGTTATTAATGATACTTGATCTACAATTATTCCACTCTGTAAAAAGAACAGTTCAACGAAATCATTAAAAGTCCAAAATTACCATAACATCCATGCCCATGATAAATATATATAGGCCACATATAGCTATAGACTACAACAACCTCCTGAGAACCGAGGAAAAAACATTTTTCAGTTTCACTTTTTTGTGATTTCCTGCCTCTTTGGAGGCCACTCTAAACGAGGACACCCAAGCACCTGAGATATCTTTGGAAACGCCAGGATGTCCTCTATTTAGTACATCAGGACTTAGTAGAGTAGTTAAAATAAGTCTAAAGACCAAAAACAAATGTCCATAATAATCCACTGTATGTAAAACTGTGACCCAGTTTAGATAAACAGTAATCTCTTTATTTGGCTGAACCTGATTATTCAAGTTTAACAATGTTAAATATGATGGCAAAGACATTTTTAAGCAAGTGAAAAATTAATCAATTAGGAGAGGAGTTTTGTTTGTAAACTATTATAAGACAAATAAAAATATCCACCAGAAGTTCTCGAAATCAGACCCTTTATTTTTCAGACTGTCGTCAAATCATCGTCTTTCAGCAGCTGAAAGAAGAAATGTTTAGTATTTGTTATTCATTAAACAGTATGAAACCATAATTGTCATTATACCAACCAATTAATTTAATGACTAACTGTTTTACAGACTGACGGCTGACACTTCATCTTTCAGTCCGTTGTGCAAAAATGTTGAACATTTGCTTTTTGCTGCCTTTCCTTGTTGTGTACATCTGATGGAAGTCTTTGTCATTAGCAACAGCAAACTGAATATCTTTGAATTTTAGATTGCCAGATGTGTAATACACAGATTCGAGATCTGACCGACAGTCACAGCTATGTGCAAAAAGACCACCTCCGGGGAGAATTTTATTCTATTTTATTAGACAAATGCTAAAATCAAAGAGTCAACAGATCTGTCTGCAGTATATAACTGTATATAAAGTTAAAACGAGGAAGGGTGAGTCCTTTGTCCCACCTGTAAAGTTGGCAGAACCCACAGTCAAAGGCTAGAGTCAGCAGTACTGTGGGTCGGCTAACCTATTTAGCACGCTGCTAACTTCCATAGGGTTCGGCAGACATCCTCCTACACCCTCCACCCTGTGCAATCACCCGCCTTCAGGCTGAAGCATGTTGTACGCCCTGGCCTGCACAAAGAAACACAGAGGAACGAGAAAATGTGACCAAGTATTCAGGTGGATCTTAACTGTACAGCTCACAGACCCTCAAAAGAAATGTCTGCTATGGAAGTGTTGATTTCTAATAATAATCTAAGCCTGGACGGTGTAACACACATGCACTAAACAGGCCCCCTCCCAAAAGAAAAACAAGTAACAGTGTGGCGCGTAAGTAGACTACAGTAGAAGCGCCATCGAATACGGCGTTCCACTGGCTCACAGCAACTAAGACACACAGAAAACCACTCCCAAATCAGTGCCACTTACAAATGTGGTGAGTTAATGATGCTGGTCACATGTGAAGGATGCAGTCTGAATTTGACACTTTGGCCTCAAAATGAAATCAGGCTGTTGCCACTTTTTAAAATAACATTTTATGTTTTGTGACAATCAATCAGTATTCAAGGAAATAATTAAAAACATGTATTTGTGAACATAAGCTGAAAATTGGAAATTGTGTGTTTTTTTTTACATCCACCTGTCCACCCGATGTCAAAATTACTCTAAGATATGATCTCAAATCCATAAAAATACACAAAAAACACTGAATAGACGTTAATAAAACAAAAATAAACATGTACATGCAAAACACGTTTTTTTAAGCAATGGTTTATTGAGTTTGCTAATCAAATTCATACTGAGAGAGCGAGACGGAGAGAGAGAGAGAGCGAGAGAGACGCTCAAGTCTCCCCAAATATCGCTTCCAGTCCGGTACGCATTGTGAGTGGGCCTATCACACAGCACAGCAAACATGAGTAGCCTATTCATTATTCATGTCATTGCAGTTGCCCTGTTATGATACAGTCCTATTTGGAGTGGGCTATACCTGATTTGCTCAGCGCGTCCGTCAAAGCAGTGCGTGGCCCTGCGTCGGCTGGCTGTGCGCGCTCATAGGTCGGACCAAGAAGAATCGGAGGGGGAGCAAGTAAAGTGCGCGCCTACGAGACTGCGCGTCGCAAGGAGGGGTAGAGGTTCAGCTGAAAAAAAAGAAAAAAAAAGGAAGGCGAAAAAAAATACACCGTGACAATGGCAACATCAAGCATCTCGTAAAAGGTAGATAACAGGCGAGGGGGCGCCACGAATCGGGAGTTTGAGAGGCGACGGCCCCTGTTGGTCCCGAGAAAAGCGGCGATATTAGGACATGCTGGCTGCCCTATAGCGCGTTTCCTGGAATACGAATTCTTCCGTAATTGAAAATGGAGCGGCGGGGGAGAGGAGAGTCGCGCTGTCTCCATCATTGAGAGGCGCGTCCACCTGCTATTACTGGAGGCCCGGGCTGCTGCTGCTGGTGGTGCTGGTGCTGGTGGTGGCGGCAGGGGAGGGAGGGTTGGGGGACATGCAGGGGAAGTGTTTGCATTTCGGGGGAAAGACGCATCTCTGATACTGTCCAGGGCAGCTGAGAAGGATCCCATTGCGACGGGGGAAAAAAACGCAGTTTGGGCGCACACGCTCTGGAGGTAGGCAGAGAAAACGCTATTATGCTGCTATTCAGCGTGCCGTGTGTATTTGAATAGAGAGCGAGCTCTATTTGGTATGCACAGGACAGCCTGATTTATACACACACACACACTGATTTATATCCCTGCCTTACTTGATTTGGTCTGATCGGACATTTTATTCAAAGGGAGAACTCACGCCATGCATGCGGTGTAGTAGCAGCCCTACCTCCTTGGGACAGCTGTCGTAGCCTACATTCATTCGTCTCTGCTCCATCGATAACCTCCCTGCGAAAAAAAATAATAATACCCCCACTTACTTAAAGCACAAGCTCCGATCTTTTCGCTTAAGGCTCACAAATTCAATCCAAATACAGATGCCACGTGTGGTTGTTCGCGTTGATGCCAGTTACCTTGCACTGTTTGCATGTTTTGAAGGCAAACACTGGCCTGTGGACGTCATTTTGAAGCAACGTAATGCATCCCGAGCAGTACACTGGCCCAAAATGAATAAGAAATGGGAAAAAAAAGGGGGAATAATCTATAGTCCAAACTGATGAATGATTCATGAATGAGCTATTGAAACCTAATGGGATAACACATCATCTCTCTAGGCCCCTCCGCTGTGATGGCGAATAAATGATTCATAAACGGTTTATAAGCACAAATCCTTAAAATTGGCCTAAACATGATGATAGCAGAGGCTCACACGCAGGTGCACCGAGGCATGTGTGAATGCCTGCACTGTCGGGTCACTGGATCAGTAGCTTACTGTGTCTGTGCTCCCCTGTAAGGATGCTTCATGACAGATGTTTACTGGATGTCCCAGTCTACCACACTGTCAGCCAGACGAGCCTCTCTGAGAAATAATGAGCTGCAGCCCAAGATAACAGCCTCTGTGCTTGGTTGTTGTGGAGGTGTAACTTTGTTTTAAATAGGGATTTAATTGGATTAAATTTTAACGAGCTAGAAATGTGCCTGGCTGATATTTATTGGAATGCCTTGTAAGATGGGATTTTCAAATTTAAAAAAAAAAGAAGAAGAAGAAGAAGAAAAACTTGGCAAATTTATCACCACAGTTAATGATCTGTTCAGCTCACAGTTATTGACCCGGCATGACTTGGTTTTTGATTTGTGTTTGAAGCCTTTGTAGCCTACTTGACAGGGTGCTTTTGACTTTGCTGCACGTTCTGGGAAAGTTGTTGGATTATTAGCTTAAAGAAAATATGTGATGTTAAACTGCAGATGTCCAAGGGTGGGGGGCAGGTATAGTGAGCTGTTAGTAAAATGTCTGTCCATCCCCACTCCCCTAATGTGAGGACAGGAGTGGAAACCAGATAGAAGGCCATGCATTGATTGAGTCAAAGAGAGCCTATAAGAGGGCCAAATTGAGTTGACACGTTGATGTTGGTGTCATTATCATGTGTGACGGCACAGTGCGCAATTGGACCCGAGGCTATGTGACGTGTGGAGGGGAGAGGGCCTTGTTTTCGGATCATACATACGGAAATGATGATAGCTATCATATCAGCCGTGCCTTCGTTCGGCGACGTGCCACCGAGCGCGCCGTGGATACTTGTCTTTTACGGCATTTGCCACTCACGTCTCCTCCTGGTCAGTCTCATTGCTGTCACCAAAGTGCCATTTTCCGTTCGGTTGAAATTGGGTGAGAAATTGAGCCCAATGACACATTTCAGCACCGTGGCACGGTTCCACGTCAGCGAGGATGGCGCTGGCAGGTTTTCTGAAAATGTGTTTAAAATGCTATCCGAGCGTTATGTTGCAGCAATAAAACCAGCAGCTTGTGTACATAGTCTCTTATCTTCCCCTGTCCATGTGTGCACCGTGGCTTCTCCTCTGCTTAGCCTAAAGGCACATGTTGGGCCTCTACTCTCATGTCTCTTGAATGGGAAAGAGTCTCAATCATACACAATGAATGGCTTCTCATCAGTAATCCTTTTCCCTACAAGTGCTCGCATTCTTCATATCTCAGGGTCATGCTTCTGGTTGACAGTGTATGCATGTGTGTGCCAAGCAGCAAACATTTATTTGTGTCATTGATTATTTTTCCGTAATTCCCCAGTCGCTTATGTTGCATTATCCTGCTAGAGCACAGGTGAGAACATCTCATTAGGCATACAGAAAGGCCATTCCTAGCTCGTATGGAGCCCTGCTGTGTTTTATGCCTGGAGCGCTGTGGTTTTCTCTGCGCACAGTATAGAAGCACCTTAGCCGAGTCTCGGTCTGTGCAGAAGCACGCTGAGCTCACCGGGGCCGACTGCATGTTTAAGCACACTGTGCTTATGTCAGGCCACTGTATGCCGAGGCCTGCTGTGTCGACCGCAGCCCTGTGCTGGGGTTGTGACGGGCTGGCTGTGGCCCAGCGGAGGCAGTCTTTCTCTGTGCTGCTGCTGCTGCTGAGTTCTGTAATTAAAGGCAGAGGTAAGTCCAGGGGAGAAGGCTGAGCTCTGATTGCTTTTCATGGCCGCGAGGAGAGAGCTGCAGTCTGTCCTGAGGGACTGAGGCGCTGCTGAGCTCTGCCGCCTGCTCCACTCCCCCCCACCCAGACAGGAGCCGTTCCAGGGAAGACACGCACATTTGTTTTCGCATACTACTTGCATGTGCACAGACGTAAACACACTCCAATGCATTCTGCAGCACGCACACAAACACACCATGCAATGCACAAATACTGTACATATGCACTGGCTGAGAGAGGGAAACATTTTCCCCTGTAGCTGAAAGTCAAACTGTGCTAAACTGCTTTAAGGAACGCCCCGTTTCAAAGAACTCAAGTGTCAGTGTGAGGCGAACACTGTTACAGTGCAGCCATGTAATGAATTAGGAACGACGCAATCAGAAAGACATTAAGGAACTCACCTTTTCATTGGCTGCTCTTCAGCATTGATGGAGCAGTTCATGTGTGAGTGGGCTTAGTAAGCGTAGAAGTGAGCCTGCCCCTCCCCTCCTCTTTCACTTCCATGGCAGCAGCCAAACCTACTCTGCACTCTGAGGGCAGAGCAAACACGGCCATGCTCACGTATAGGATCTGGGTGGGCCCCAGCGCTTTTAAAAAAGATGAGAAAAATGGCCTCAGTGCTCTCCTCTCCTTTTCTGTGGACTCATTCATGACAGCTGGCTGGTTAAAGCACACTGAGGGTTGAAACCATCACATGCCTTACAAGTCGTATCAGAGAGAATCCCATGGAAAGCAAAAGCAGAGTACTTTGAGGATAGGAGCTTTAAAAAGAAAGAGAGGGAGGAAGGGAGCGTTTGGATGCTATTTAAATGCCAAGTCCGGCCACGTTTTTTTCTTTTTCCTACGTGTTCATGAATTAGTTCTGCCAAGATAATTAAAGTAATGCATCAGGATTTCAGCCATTAACAAATAAAAGTCCAATTAAACTGGGGTCTATTAAACCACTTTCCACATTGCCTACTTGATCTCAATATGTAGACTGGTGGCCACTGGGACCATGAGCATGCAGGCTTGACGTTCATAGCTCATTTCCTGCTTCCACATCACACTCTTATATTGCAGATAGATAGATAATGTGAAATTTCCCCTATTCTGCTCACACACTCTCCCGGGCCCCCTTGCATTTTCAGCTCGTGGGATTCTTGAAACTGATAGTGAGATGCGATGCTGGAAAATTTAAGAAGGATGCTGAAAGAGGCGGAGATCTAATGCAGTGGACACAGGTGCGCCGTTATGAATGGTGTAAAAATGGCATATTCACAACGTGACTGGAAAGAGAGGAAGGTATATGACAGGGCTGGATTTTAATTGGTTTCACACAGTGTGCTCCTATGCATTGTTTCCTTTGTAATGGTGCACACAGTGGCAATAACAGCTCTGTTTTTTTTGTTATATAATAACAGTAATAGATTCCCCTTGTCTGCAGTGCCCCTGGTCTAATTCGAACATGTTTTTTTTTCCTAGATT
>VOQK01019378.1:4292-14586 GCA_015052645.1 Benitochromis conjunctus
AAAATGAATAACTTTTAATGTATCTGTCCCAAATACATCCTGGTTAGTTTTCATAGTAAGAGAGGCCACTGAGACCTGAAAATAGGCGGGCAAGCCCCCATGCAGTGGGGGGATCTTGCCCATGGTAGGAATGACAAAAATTCATTCTGTGCACAGACATGCTTTATTTACACAAAAAGTTGACATATCTGTAATTGATTTGATGTGATTGTAATCTGTGTGCCACATGAACATCCAGCCAATCTGTGAGAGCCAGATTTCTGGCTGGGTTATAGACATGCAAATCATTTATTTTTATGTAATGTAGGTTGGTTTTTTTTGTTTGTTTGTTTTCTTAATTTTTGGCTGATAGTCTGTCTCCCTCCAATAAGTGAAACTGCCATAAACATTTCAGATTGTTTATTTTTTTAAGTGAGCAAGCGTACAAATTCAGCAGGGGATCAAATAATTATTTACTCCAGTGTATGTGAACTCACATGCTGAAACCCTCCTCATATGGGTGGCTGTAGCACAATGAATCACAGACTCATTGTGTAAATTAATGATCCCCTCTCTTCTCACTAATACCACCATCCTGACTTTAATTGTTTGACCAGTCGGTAACAAAAGAATAACAAACAAATCAAACATTTTGTATCAACCGAGTTTGGGTAGTCAGGGAACACCGTCCTATGTCGTCATGTGACATGCAGTTCAGATAAAACAAAAATTTTGCAAACTAAATCAGTGAACTTCCTGGTGTAGTGTTTCTTCTCCCTTTAAGTCGAGATGGCAATCTTCTCTCTCTGCCCCAGGTTTTTCTTGGACATAGCATCTGACTCTCCGCCCAGTGATTCTGTCAACCATAGTCTGTCATTTATCAGTGACGGTAACGTACTGGCTCTCCACCGGCTGCTGTGGAATAATCAGGAAAGAATTGGCCAGTACCTATCCAGTAACAGGTCAGAATTTATTTTTGTATTTTTAATCATTACACTTTTATTTTTGATCATTAAATCATGAGTCACAATTTTATTCTAGGGACCACAAGGCTGTAGGTAGGCGACCTTTTGACAAGATGGCCACCTTGCTGGCTTACCTAGGACCGCCTGAACACAAACCTGTGGCTGACACTCACTGGTCTAGTCTCAATCTGACCAGCTCCAAGTTTGAGGAGTTTATGACTAGGTAAGACTGATAACAGCTTGTTAACATAATGGTTCTACCTCAACAACTACATGTGACTTTGAGCATTGTTGTTCCCATTTATGGGTTGGAAGCCGGTCCATCTTTAGTTTTAGATGCGTTAACACTTAATAGGAAGCTTTTATTGTGTTCAGTTTTATTTATAAAGCGCCAAATCACAACAACCGTTCCCTCATGGTGCTTTATATTGTAAGGTAAAGACCCTACAATAATACAGAGAAAATAGAGAAAGCCCTTATAAGCAACAGTCAACAGTGGGAAAGAAAAAAACTCCCTTTTGACAGGAAGAACTCTCCGGTATAATCAGGCTCAGATAGGGACAGCCATCTGCTGCGACCATTTGGGGGTGATGGAAGGAAGACAGGACAAAGACACTCTGTGGAAAAGAGCCAAAGATGAATAATAACTCATGAATAAATCCAGAGTCTCATATAAATGCATAGTGAGTGGAAAAACACTCAGTGCATCATGGGAAGCCCCAGCAGCCTAGGCTTATTGCAACGTAACTAAAGGAGGATTCAGGGTCACCTGGTTGAGCCCTGTCCATTTCCTGTTAAAAAGGAAAGATTTAAATGTAATCTAAATAATAGAGAGGTTGTCTGTCTCCCAAATCCAAACTGAGAGCTACATCCACAGAAGAGGCTCCTGAAAGCTGAAGGCTCTCCCCCCATTCTACTTTTACATAAGTAAGCTGGCAGTCTGAGAGCGAAGTGCTCTATTGGGATGATACGTTACTGTTAGGTCTTTAAGATAAGATGGGCCCTGATCATTAATGACCTGGTATTTGATGAAAGGGATTTTTAAATTAGGTTCTAGTTATAACAGTTAGCCAATGAAGAAAAACCAGTATGGGCAAAATATGCTCCGTCTTTCCGGTCCCTGGCAAATACTCTTGCTAGATCAACTGAAGGCTTTTCAGGGAGCTTTTAGAATAGAATAGAATAGAATAGAATAGATCTTTATTGTCACTGTTACAAGAATAGCGAAACACAATTTGGCATCTCTCCGTTGGCAGCATGTAGATTTATATTCAGATTCTTACAACGTAAGTATGTACAAAGTAACATAGGCGTTTTTATCTACACAAAAAAAGATTATATATATATAAGTTATATATATACATATATATATATATATTCATATTGTGATGAACTCTGAGTAAGGGCCAAGGGGACGATAGAGAAACAACAAATAAAATGGGTTTGTGATTAGTAAATTAAGCAAATTAAGGTGTGACTGATCTTCAGCACTTTGATTTGTTTTGCAGGCACCAAGTACATGAGAAGGAGGAATTCAAAGCCTTAAAGACCCTCAACATTTTCTACCAGGCAGGAACCTCAAAGATTGGAAATCCGGTGTTCTACTATGTTGCCCGCAGGTAGGACTTGGCGTTACTTATTTCTCAATTTAGTAAACTGACAAAATAGTAAATAAGAGTGTATCTGTTGTTAGAGACTTTGGTTGATTTTAAATTCCTGTCAAGCACACCTGGCCATGAAATTTTCATGAAATTTGCATGAAATCCATCAGTGTGACATCAGATCGGACCTGCTGGGCATAGTTGTTGGGCATGGCTCGACATGCCGGGTGCGAGGGCCCTCTCAATGCTTCTTTTAGCTTTAATTTTGTATGTTTTTTCCACTCTTAAATGTTTCAGATGATCAATCAAATTAGACCAAGATAACACAAATGAACACAAAATGCAGTTTTCAATTGAAGGTGTTTATTATTAAAGGGAAAAAATCCAATCCTGCATGGCACTGTGTAAAAAAGTGATTGCCCCTAAACCTCATAACTGGCTGAATGCAGTTAAGCATTTGAGATTACTGGCAATGACTCTTTGAGTTTTGTCGCACTCATCTTTGCAGAATTGTTGTAATTCAACCACAATTAAGCTTTTTTTAAGGTCACGCCACAGAATCTCGATTCAATTCAATTCAATTGTGTTTGTCCAACGCCAAATCACAACAACAGTCACTTCAAGGCGCTCGGATTGGATTTAGGTCAGGACTTTGACTGCTGCAGAACTCAAGTGTGCTTCAGCTTGAGGTCACAAACAGATGATTGGACATTCTTCTTCAGGGTGTTTTGGTAGAAAGCAGAATTCATGGGAGACTTGCCGTTTAACACAGCAAGTCTTCCATGTCCACAGGCAGCAAAACAGCCCCTCACACTGTCAACACCATATTTTATTATTGGTATGATGTTCTTTTTCTGAAATGCTGTGTGACTTTTACGACAGATGTAATCTGTCTCCCAAAAGGTTCAATTTTTGTCTTTGTCAGTACACAATATATTTTCCCGAAGGACAGAAAATCTTCCCTGTATGGCAGAAGGGAAAGAAAAGGAGCACACACATGTAAAGAATGCTCTTAAAACATGTTGTTATCCCAACATGGGCTTTGAAAGGGCTTTTTCAAATCAGCAAAGATGCACAGTAAACAAGGTCAGACAACAACTAGGGAGAAACAGAATGACAAACAGAACAAAAATGTCATCCCTTATGACACTCACACACACACACACACAGACAAAAACTGGTTGATCCCAAAGACAAAACTCCCAAACACAAACTAAACAACAGACCTCTACATTTGAGTAACCCAATATTCACTTATAAACGCATGGCACAACATAGAAGCGGCAGCTGAATAGGACAAGACTCAGATGTACATCTGCATCTAAAGGATAAAGGTCACTCTTTTGAGGATGCCAATGTAGACCGTTTTTGGTAGGTATTCGTCACATAGCTTTTGCGACATTCGCAACAAATTTTCCCCATTCATTTGAATGGAAGAGCGTCTGAAAAAGGGCACCAACCCAGGCCACTTTGGAGCCCTACTGCTCAGCCATATTTTATCGCAGACACATCATTCAAACTTTATATGGGTCACAAGGTTGTCCATCACATATTACACACAGTACAAACATGAAAATTAGGTATTTTGTACTTGATAAGTTGTTGCTCCTCACAATTAAATGATTTTTGTAAATGGTAAAGCGCTTTTCTACTGTCCCTGAGTACTCAAAGCGCTCTATACAACATGCCACATTCACCCAATCACACCCATGCACACAGGCACTATCTTCTAAACTTTGAGTGCTTCCTAACTACATTCATACACATTCATACTCCGATGGATGCATCGGAGAGCAACTTGGGATAAGTATCTTGCCCAAGGATATTTGACATGCCGACTGGAGGAGCCAGGGATCAATCCCAGGGCTTGCAAAATCACAAGCCCGACGTCCCGGAGCTATTGTGTCTTCCAGTCGTGCTACCAAAATCTAGCTCAGCCCTGATGATTGGTTGAGATAGATTTATCTCTATCACAGGAAGGAAAAATATATGTTTAGTGCTTTTGTATTCTAGCTGGGTAATTATGTAATTTTCGGGCATCGATGAGCCACTGTCAATATGTGACATATTGAAATTGCATTTGAATTTGCCTTTGTTTTTTACTTTCACTTTGTGATCGCGCAAACTGTGTACAGAGAGTGGCAGTACTGATTGGTCAGTGACGGATTAATTGCGCACCAATTCCTCTATCATCAAGACATCGTCTTATCACTCATTCGCTTACTATTCAAACATGACCAGTGAAATCTCCCGCAGCATGCTTAAACATGTGATAGAGGTTGTTTGCTCAGAGAATTTAAAAAATCGCTGACTGTTATGTGTGTGCGTGTGTAGAAATAGATGGATTTTCGCAGGTATTTTAGTTCTGCTGAGCCAAATAAAACAGGTCAGGGGGAAGAAGGGACAGCCAAAGAAAAGCCTACCACAAAGCGGAAAAGTTATGACAAATCAGACTATGAGGCAAAAAGAAAGCGCAGCTTTGTGGCTGGAATATGAGAAGCTAAATAACATAATGTTCTGCTGGGTGTGTCGTGAGTTTCCCTTGATTTCTGAGTCGACAAGCGCCTTTGTTACTGAGACCAGTAATTTTAGGAAAGACCCCGTCAGAACCCATGAGAAATTTCTGCATCACATGAAATGCATTGGTGCTCAGTCTGCAGGATCTTTCCCAGAACAAACACCAATTGCAAAAAACATACTAAAAATAAAACAAGCACAACAAGAAGTCCTGAAAAAGCTGTTCAGAACAGCATACTATGTTCCAAAGAGTGAACTACCATTGGCAAAATTTAGCAAAAAGCAAATGGCCTAGATCTTGGTTCCACTTACCTCAATGACCATGCTTGCAGAGAGTTTATTGGAGCAATAGCACAAACTTCAAAAGACCAGATCGAAAAGGAAATTCAAGAAAGCAGGTTCTTATCCATTCTTGCAGATGGCAGTACAGACACTGGTATAATAGAACAGGAGTTGGTTCATGTCAGGTATGTGATAGACATGGTGACATATCCACATACATGATCAAATGTCAGCCAGTCAAGAGTGCAAATGCTGCAGGTATTTTAGAGGCTATTGACAAAGCAGTGAACACCATGGGTATCAGAGAAGACACATGGAAAAAGAAAGTAGTGTGTGCAAAGTTTGATGGTGCTACAGTAACGATGGGTGAGAAAACGGGAGTAGCTGGGAGTCTGAAACAGAGGATACCCCACATCATAACAATCCACTGTGTGGCACACAAATTAGAGCTAGCCATGCTGGATAGCGTGAAAGGCTGTGAGTGCCTGGTGAAATTTGAAGATACACTGAAAACCATCTTTAAGATGTACTACTATTCCCCAAAGAAGCGAAAAGAACTGACAGAAATAAGTGAACTGCTGAATGAGAAACTGGCACATTTCAGTGGTGTGAAGAGCACACGGTGGCTTCCAAGCCGGCTGAGATGTCTGAAGGCTGTGGGAAAAAAATTACACTCCCACTGTTGTTCATATGGAGAACATGGCAGGAGCAAGTGATGTCAAGTCCGAGGATGCAGCCAAGGCTAAGGGGGTGGTGCAGGAGATGAAGACTGAGAAATTTGTTTGCTTCCTGCATTTCATGTTGGACTACACTACCATCTTATCCCAGTTAGTTGAGAGCACCACATCATGCTTACTCAGGCTAAAAACAAAACCAGGAGAAAACCTTGGACACAAAGTTCACAGTGAACGAGGATGGTAGCATTTGCTACTGTGGAATTCAACAAACAACAACTAACAAAAGGTCAGCGACCTGCTAGAAGAGGTGAGAGCACAGACAAAGACACCTTTGGTGCAGAGATTCAGAAGATTATTGACAACACAGTCAAGTACATGGACAACAGATTTAAAAATCTGTGTGAAAAGCCTCTCTCTTATTTCAAGGTTTTTTACCCTTCCACTCTTCCCTACCCCAGAGAAGAGCTGGCAAATTATGGTGATGAAGAGGTGGATTATCTTGTCACACATTTTGCCAGTTTGCTAGATGAGGAAGAGAGAGAGAAAATTCCACAAGAATGGATAGATCTAAAAATGTGGCTTGCAGAACACTGGGGTAGCAAGGTAGATTGCTTGTACAGAGATCTCCTCTCTGAGAATCCAGAACAGCTCTCTCATATCTTGTTGCTGGTGAAATTAATGCTTACACTTAGTCCATCAACAGCCATCCGTGAGAGAGGATTTTCTTGCATGAACCGAGTGAATCATACCTCTCTACACCCTGGAACACTGAATGACTGCATGCAACTCTACATTAATGGGGAAACAGTTGAATCTTTTTGCCCTGACAAGTCAATTCGTTTCTGGATGTTTTCTGGAAAAGTTTCAAGACACATGGATCATAAAACCTTGACAAGAACAAAGAGCAATGAAATGGAGGTCAATGCACAGGAAGAGAAAGCTGATATATATTTGAGGTGATGATTGTGATTTTTATACAGTTGTTGTAATTTGTGTTTTAACAATTTTTTAATTGATGTTTTGTTTCCTTCACAATATTATACATTAAAAATAATCTCTTTTTTTATTCGGGGTATTTAAATTTATTTTGGGCTACCAAAAACTGAAGAGTGCCTGCCCGAAGGACTACCAGGGATTTTGAAATTTTGCAAGCCCTGGAACCACTAACCTTCCAATCAGTAGGTGACCTGCTCCATGTCCTGAGCGACAGGTTGTAGGTTTCTCTTGGTAAAGTGTTGTTTAAGACTCAAATTCCTGTCTGCGTTCCTCTTTCTGTTTCTCAAGTGGAATTTGCAGTCCTGCGAATGTACTCATTCGCATACATTTTCCAGTTGGACAGAGGGGTGAAGAGGGGTTTTCACCCACCCAAGACACGTTCCCATGCAGTCCTCCAAGGTCCTGACTACACCTTGCTGGAAACTGATGCGACTGCTGAAAGTTGATTGGTTGACCAGTGGGCCGGAATAGAGAAGGAAGCGATAGTGATAGCGATAGTCTAGTTCACTGGGAACAGAAGAACTGGGGGGAAAAAACTTCAGAAATTAAAAAGTGCCGCATGAAACACACAGTTGCTGTAGTGCACACTTTTCACTATGTTTAACACTTGATTTCACTTCAGCCCTTTATATGTTATAGCTTCACTCTCCTTTGCAGCTGGTTGACTCACCAACAGCAACAACATGAGCAAAATTGGCTCACAGATTGGCTGTAGGACATACTTTAAACATTGCTTCTTGTCTTGACAACAGAACTCACTGCAGACACTCGGGCAGTCCCTGTAGTGGAACAGGCAGCGAACGCTCTCCCTCTGTGTGTGTGTGTGTGTGTGTGCGTTCACATGTGGTGTTATACACTGTCCTATATTGCTAGTCATTAATTGGTAAGTTGGAAAGTATTTTGTATTTTAGACATTTTGGGCTTCTTATTATGAACAGCCCTGTTCTAAATGCCTTGGTAGGACCAAAACAGCACAATAGCATTGATTCAGAACCAACAAATAAATGAACCCAAGCAGCCTGTGTTCAAGCATTAAACTAAATGTTTACCTCTGACATTTTTCTTTGTGTACAGGATTTTGACATATATTGTCATGATGTGCATCTTGAAAAGATGGTGATGAGAGAAGATGGCAACAGTCGCAACAGTTTTTATACAGCAAATGAAAATGGAGGTGCTACGTATAGGAAATTACTTATAGATTTACTGTCCACAAGTTTCTGACAACTGTTACACTACATATATTGTAGTTTGGAAGGTGGTGAATGCAGTTGACATGACTACAATAGACAGAATGACTGTTTGTTGAGTCTTGATGTCCAGTTTGCAGCCTTCATTATATAAGTGAGTTAGTTTAGGCTTCTTGGTTAAAGACTTTGGATGTTCTGTTGTGCTTGTGTGTGAAGAAAAACTATCCATACTTGTTGAAGATGTCCAGATGTGGTCCCCTGATTCATTCATACCTGTTTTGCCCTGATAGATTCCACTCTCAACAAGTGGAGATTTTGCCTGATAGTTAGGTGCGTTTTCTACAGTCCTTGGAGGCAATTGAACATCCTGCCCTTCACCTCTGCTGTTAACCCAGAGCGGTGGCTCCGTAAACCTAGCTGAGTGCCGTTCCTTTCCTGTTACTGGTAAATGGGATTGCCCACAGATGGGTCTTGTATAACAGGGGCACCCCAAAACGGTTGCACGGGTTTTCTCTGACCATCTAAGGAGCTTTGTTATGTGTTCTTCTTCTTCACAAGCCCAGGGGTTATCTCCAAGAGTAATTATCTTCAGTCCTATTAGTTTATCAAAGGTTCCCTCAGACAACCAGGTGAAGCGGTTAGCATGCAAATAGAACTGGGCCAGTCGGGGCAGTCGATCCAACGATCCGGGAAGGATCTGCAACAGATAGTTATGTGACAAGTCAATGTTCTCCAGGTTGTGTGGCATGTTTGTGGGCACTGTCCAAAACCTGTTATGACTGAGGTTAAGAGACTGTAGACTCAACAGTGTGTTATTGATAAAGACCACTCTTTCTAGCTCATTATCTGATAGATCCAGTAGTTTCAGATTCCAGTGGTAGGCTGTGTCGTTTTTGTCTAGAGAGCGTAGATGGTTCCCTGCTGCTCGAATGTCCCACAGAGACCGTGGCAGGGCAGGGGGGAGACTCTCCAGGCGGTTGTAGGACAGGTCCAGGGTGCGCAGATGGGCATAGTGGCTGAGCTGGCCGTCCAGGCCCTGCAAGCTGCCAAAAGAATGTCATATTTATTTTATCACCATCACAATTGTAATAGAATGGTAATATTAGTAATAGGATTAATGAATAATCGACTGGCTAAAAAGCTAAGTGTGAAAGTTTGCTAGTGTAAAAACACTCTGTGTGCTTAGTAAGATTAGAAAAGCGCTAAATAAATATCATTTGATACCATATAGCATGATTGTAAGCACAGAAGTATGACAGGAGTCTGAATATAGGGATCTTGTAAAAAGCCTTGAGCATGTGGAGTTACAAAAACTACTCATATTGTGTTCATATTGAACACCTTTAAGACGAAGGAAATGATGGTAGATTGCCAAAGATTCAGGCCTCCTTTCCAGCCTGTGAAAGTTTGTGGGGTGGACATAGAGCTGGTAACAAAAAATCAATATCTAGTCTTTTTATTAAGAGTTTTTCCTTTATACTCCTTCACAAAAGGAGAAGAGAAGGATTACAGATGATTTGTACATTTGGGGTAATTAGCCCATACACTTAAGGCTGTAAAATTAAGACAAAAAAAAGGGAAAGTCAAATAAAGGAAAAAAATATAAAAATAAATAAAATATTTTCCCAGATAACATAGTCACTGCAAAGTCACTGTTTGTGAGTGGCAGGGGCAGCGTCCCGCCACCTTAGTGGAGGCAGCATCAGAAACAAGGATGCAAGAAGACTGGGCAAACTAGTGAAGAAAGCTGGCTCTGTAATTGGAGCCATACTGGGGGAGATGGTGGAAAGATGCACACTAAAGACATTAGAAGCCATTCTGAATAACTCTGATCACGCACTTTACAACATCTTTATGAAACAAAAAACATCAGTACTTGAAGAGTTCCTGCTCTCCATTGTAAAATAATTTGCACCCACTTATATCAGGCTTTTTAATTCTCATATAAGTAGCTGATGAGCTATATCAGATATATGAATTTCCCTTTGAGATCAATAAAGTTATTCTTATTCTGTTATGAACAGTTTGTATTAGTTCTGAGTTCATCTTTAGAAGTTCCTTAAAGGTTTGTATTTGTGAGTGTGAAA
>VOQK01019381.1:2355-12439 GCA_015052645.1 Benitochromis conjunctus
ACTTTGATTCACGGTCAAGACTGGATTACGACTAAGGTTTAAATCTGTGGGCCAATTTAAAGCTGGCATTGACTGAACCTGCCCCCCTCTGCAGCTGCAGACCTCAACAGAGTTGAACTGTTGAAGTCATACTCATAAAGTCATCTATGATATAATGTATTAGCGCTGCCTGTGTAGGCAAATGTGAAGGTGCCTACGGGGGTTTCGCACACAAAGATGCGCTGTCAAGAGTCACCACTCATTTTCTTGTACTTCGCTTCCAACTAGACATTCTTGTCATTTTTTAAAGTGGTCTTGAGCAATAGCTCTCCACTCTTTCAGGACCAAGGACTATTTATGCAGGGCGGTGCGATGAGCCGATGCAGCTCCGGCGCACTACCACGCCCCCCACAGTGTTAATGCAGCTTCCTCTGAAACTTTTCAACCTTCTATTGAAGCGCAATTCACTTTTTGGTCGGTATGCTCCCAGGTACACAGGCCCCATTTGTCACTTACACAATTATCTTTTTATATGTCTGTCTTCATAAATAGACTGGCTGACATTAGTGGGGAGTGACAAACATAAACAGCACCTCTGCTGGGGAAAAAAACTTTGTCAATGAAAGCTTGGTTGGAATTTAAATCCAATATAAAATGTTGTGAATTCAACACCTCAGCTAGATTTTTATGCTACAAAGCAAAATACAAACTACTTTTCTGCAGATTCTAGAAACCATTGAGTTGTCATGGCGTGGGCCTTTTTCTAAGGCTGCCATTTACCTTTGAATTTGAACAAAAGAAGCACCTGCAAGTTGGTCTCTTTGCTGTTTGTAATGTAATTTTCATAACAGCATCTTCATCTCATGATTGTGTTCTGTTCAAATTTGAACTAGCTTGTCAACATACTAATTTGATAGATTTCAACAGCACCAACTACAATTTATTGATATTTGAACAGTTCAGCAGGTCTCCTGCCGGAGGCTCTCAGGCTACACTCAACCCTGCTCTCCCTAATGGTTTCATTTGCACTCCATTACATCTCATATCACAAAGACCTGCCATCTAAACAAACCAACACCTGGGTTTACCGACGATGCAGGTGAAATAATATCCTAATGAGCAACAAGCTGGAGCTTTCAGATGATAAGGCTAGGCATTTCAAAGGGCTTATTTGCACTGAGTCACTGTAAGTTTTCGAAATGGTGAGAAAAATTAGTTGAGGACTGTTTTCTGTTCACAGCTCTGTGTACCAGAAATAATCATTTAACTTTAATCACAAAATTGACTTTATGAGTGCATATCCAGTGTCGCAAATCCATCAACATACTCTCTCTCAGCCTCATACACTTTCCCTAGATACCGTCAGAATATTATCACTCATCATTTAGGGAGAAAAAAACACCCAGTCTATTCAACCCTCTGCCTACTGAAATTCTAACTGCAAGACATTAGGACCCACTCCCCTCACTATTATTAATGCCCTTCTGCTCGGTCCTCCACTTTTAAAGTAGCAGTAATTAAATACCTGCTCAAAATATCACACAGTAATTCTGATGTATTTCATAATTACAGGTCAGTTTTCAAATTTCCCCTTTGGAAGTCTGAAAAACGAACATAGAAGCCATTCAATTACGTGATTATGTAGCCAGTAATGGGTATTTAGACTAGCCAGGACCCAGGTCCTTATCACATTCCAGTCACAGTTTTTCTTCCTGAAACTGTACTTTCACAGCCATTCTATCCATCAGCTGAACTCCATCGGCTAATTAGAAGAAATCTCTGCTGTCTCTGAGAAGATTAGTTCTAGAGCCAGTGTTGAGTAAAACAACACACTGTGCTTGTCAGCTTTATGTACCACTCTTGGCTTCCTCTTCCACAGAGTTGTGACATTTGGCATTACCAATTTTCTAACTTGTCATCAAAAACTAAGTTTGAGCCTATGAGGCAATGTTCATGAGTCACTTTTTTAATGCCAGGACATGGCACGGATCATCTCGTTACAATTGAATGTTAGGTAGTGGAATTCATGTGGGTGGTATTTTGAGCAAAACAAACTAAGCACGCTCCACATGATAACAGTACTGCCCGACAATGTGGCCCACCAATTAGGAAACAGTCCACAGATAAGCTCAAGAAGCATGACCAAGAGACCAAAGTACTGACGTGTCCTTCAAACTCACTAGATCCCAAGTGATTGAACATCTACAGGATGTACAAAGGCAAGCAGGCTCCACCCCAGAACCCACAGGGCCCAAGGGAACTGCTACCAATGTCATTCCACCAGACGTGACAGGACACCTACACAAAGGGCATAAAACAATGCCAGTCAGGTGGTGTTAATATTACAGTATATTAAAGGGACTAACGAGAGACCCTGGACGAAAACCTCCAGGGATCTGAGAGATGCTTGGTTGTTCTAAATGGGGAAGACTTGGAAAGTCTAGTATGTAGGATTTAGACAAAAATTCATAACCTTACAACACTCATTATTATGTTTGCATTGGCATATAATAACCTGGAAATAAAAATCACAGTTTTTCATTAACTTATAACGAGCCCTTTTATATCTACAAAGAGAAATGGCCGTCGTTCATGGATTTAGCCATAGCTATACCCCCAAATGGACAAAACCAACAGTATCTCCACAGAAAGTGTTTTCAGAGAAATTATTTTTGATTGTTAAGCCACTTAACATAACAGAAAATTGAGCAAAGAACCAATTTTAAATTGTATTTTTAAGAACGACAAGGTGCTATTAGCGAAAAAAACAGATGCTAATAGTAAGCTAAGCTATTAGCCAAAAACAGTCCATCCTTAAGAAAGTCAATGGAACTAGACAAGTGGAGGACAGAAGAAGCGACAGACCCAAAAAAAAAAAACTATCTACAGCAGGCAAAAAAGATCTGAAAGTCATGTCCTTAAAAATATGGAAATGTATTGCAAAGATCTGACATAGGACCTCAGAAACGCATCTAGCCCTTAAGTTGATACATCTACTGTTCACTGAAGCCTCATCAGAAATGTGTCAAGGGTGGCTGTCAAGAAGCCATTCTTACGGAATGGAAACAGGGAGAAAACGGAGACGCATGCTAATTACAAAGGATCTGGACTAAAAATCAATGCCACCAGGTCTTATGGAGCGATTCCGATAGGTGGAATAGTGAGTGGCAAGTAATTTGTAAATCACGGTGGAGGCTCTGTCATGGTTTGGGGCATCCCCAGTGGTGTTGGAGATCGTGCAACAGCTTCTTTTTTTTTCATGATAATGTTCTCAAACACACTGCAGTAAAAGCATAGCTGGATAGAAAAACACACCATGAAGCACTATCAGTCATCGACTGGCCTGCCCAGAGCCCAGACGTCAACATTACTGAAGCAGTGTGGAATAAATGACCTTCAAGAAGCCTGGAGAACCATTCCTGAAGACTAGTTAAAGAAATGATAAGAAAGGTGCCTAAGAGAGTTCAGGCTATGTTAAAGAATAAAGGAGGTCATACCAAATATTGATTCTGAAGCTCGTTAGAACCAAGCAGACTCTGCTTTTACAGTACCTTATATACAGTCGTTCCATATATGTTTGCACATGTTTCAATAAGTCGAAGCACCTACTTCCCATTTTCTGAGCAAAATATAAAGAAGGATTGGCTCAACACTTTTACACACTACTGTATAGTAGACATATATACTACTGTATATGTCTCACTCAACACAAAAAGCCACAGACACATACTTTAGAGGTGTGTGCAGTAGTTTAATGTTACGTTAAGCATCAAAAAAGAACAAAAAACTCTACACTGACAATAAGACAATGACACATCACTGGCATTATAAGTTATACCAGTTTAGCTAATGAGAGAGTGGAGAACTAAATTTATGGTATCCTTGCCATTTTACCTAAACTAAACCCACTGCTGCTTTTAAGTTCTCAAATCCAGTAGAATATTTTCTGCCTGCTTTTCTCCATTCACTTTTATTTTGCGGTCTTATACTAACTACAAAGGGGAAAGTCTTTGGACTTATGTCCTTTTATAACTTCAAAGGTGCAGTGTAACCATGAATGGTCTGGAAGCCTGAGATGAAATTAATGCATGATACTGTGAATAGCAATATGGAATTTATATTTGCATGTTTTCTCATAGTTCAACGAAGTCTCCAATAAATCACAAACTAATAGTGCTTTTGTGTTTTTCCTTTTTTTATGCTTAGGTTGAACGCACTGTCTGGCTGCATTAGATTAACATTACTTTTTGTGTGCCAATGTGCCACATTTACAAATTGTAACATAGACAGCAGGAGGTGTTTTTGGTGGATGGTGGGCGTACAAAGCGACTCTTACACAAAGCACCGGGTTTCACATCCAGACTTCCATCTGTGGTTAGGTTTAGGCAACAAAAGCACTTTGAATTGGGTTTTGATTGAATGTACATAAACTCACTGTGTGTCAAGTCACTGTTGGCTTTTTACGGTATTAAAGTACACCGTGGTTTTTCCTAAGTGTTGTACCTAAATGAAACTATTAAAAAACATTTAAATGGTGCTTTAGTCAGTACAAATGTAACAGACAGAATATTCCTGCAGAACAAAAAATACAGCAATGAGCACATTTCTAATACCACAAACATGCCATGTGTAATAAATTTTATTTTTCATTTAAGTACAGCAATGTGCAAAAGTCTTGAGCCACCCCACATTTTCTAGGAAAAAAAAATTGGTGTGTTTGGGATCTTTGTCATGCTGTGCCACCCATCCACTGAGACCATTTCTGATGGCTCTCCAGTGTTGGATCAGCCAGGGTCAGATGCAAGTCTGAGGTCCTGTGTCAAGTCTGAGCTGGTTTTTTCATTTTTCTTCAGATACTCTTCATCTGCTGTAGATAGTTTTTTAAGGCATGCCTATTCTTCTTTTGTTCTTCACTTATCATATACGCAAAGTTTTCAACTAACAGCCCTCTGGGAATCACCTTGTTCATGCAAAAATACAATCGTATGATGGTCAAACTCTGTAATCTTTGTTCAGTGTTGAGCGGCTTAGCAGAAAAAATAAGAATCCTCTGAAAATGGTCAGGTACAAAGACTGGATTGAAAATGAGTGACCAGCAGACTTTGGAGGACTTTCAGAAAGCCTGGAGAACGATTGCTCAAGACCACTTTAAAAATGATAAGTCTACCTTTAAGGAAATGAAACCCAAAGAAATGAGAGGTGGCTCAAGACTTTTGCACAGTAATGCATTCGTACTACTAAAAGCACCGCACAGCGGTACAGCCCCTTTTTTTTAGGGAGAAAAGTGACTGAATAAACATAGACTTTGACATTATGTCTTTGATTGTGAGTTTTCTATGTACGGATGCTTTTCAATGTCAGTTCAAGCTAACTGCTGCTATGTTCATTACTTCTCAACAGGGTTAGAAGGGTTAAAAGAAAAACAGTAAAAAACTGATCCACACGCCACAATGCACTGATGGTGTGTCAGTAAATACACTGATGGTGTGTCAGTAAATACACTGATGGTGTGTCAGTAAATACACTGATGGTGTGTCAGTAAATACACTGATGTGCAACTGTTAGCAGACAGGCATACCTGCTTCACCGTGGCTATTTTTAACTGGTTAAAATGTGTGTGTTTGTGTGTGTTTGCTTGTGTCATACTCGGGTTTGCCTTTGAATTTACACGACAGTTCCAGGTTCTCTCCTTCCCTGGTCAGACCCTGAGGAAATTCTACCACGATCTTAACTTCTGGTTTGTCTGAAAAAATGAGAAAAACACAAAATATTAAATATCCAGATAACATAAGTGACAAACTATAAGTTCTTTATCATGAATTCTGGTCTGCTGTAAAATTATGCATAGTATAACTTTAGTATCAATATAATCCAGCCCCCACAAAATGATAAGCACATGCATCAAAGCTGAAATTAGTGGTCAGGAGTAGAACTTCAAACTGCTACATCTAATTCACACTGGGAGTGACATGTAGAACAATGAAGTTGCATGAGGCATTGGTTGGTGTCAATCAGCTTCGCCGACTTCTCACATTTATATGAACTGAGGCAGGATTTCGAGCACTAATAAGGTGTCTAAGGAGCAAGCAGCTCACATCTAAGATCTTGGCCATTCAAGGCTTAAAATGAGTAATCTGACAATCAGAACCCGTCAACAACACCGTGAATTTTCCACTTTTGGAAAATCCACTTTTGTGGATCTTCAAATGAAAGAAGCGACCAAATATTGATTAAATCTATTAGTTGGTGCATAATTTCAGTCATCAGACAACAAGCAAGTACATCTAAGAAATGGCCTCTTTTTAAATGTAGGGTCTTTACTTATAATAAAGCACTTTGAGGTGACAATTGGAGATACTAAGCCAGCACTTGAAATCTGAGATTTTAACAGGGTACATACAGTTATATACAAACCAAAAGACTTCTGTCCTTTTGACAGACGAGACTTAAGTTGAGATGGTTGGTCATATTGCATATCTCTATCTTTGGGGAAAACCAATCGCAGCATATCGGCACAAACACCTCCTACCGACTGTCAGTGGAGGGGTGATAAATTGGACTTGTTTTGCTGCCACAGGCCTGGACACCTTGCAGTCAGTGAGTCAAACATGAACTTCTCTGTTCTTGAATTTGATTCCTCTAGAGTCAAATCTGAGGCCATCTGTCTGACGGCTAAAGCTTGATTAAAACTGGGTCATGCAATAGGATGATGATCCTAAGCGCAGCAGCAACAGAATGCAGCAAAGATCAAGTAAAAGTCAACATGACTGAAATGGTGTGGTGGGACCTTTTATTACTCCACAATAACATAAGACTGATAAAGTCACACAGAAAACTATTGTATCAAGTTATCGCTGCTAAAGGTGATTCTACAAGCTGATAAATCCTGGGATGTACGAAGTTTTTAAAGGTCCTGCAAACCACGTGACATTTGATTTTTCCAAGGTTATATTGTATAAAAAAGCGCCGGGGACTCCCAGTACAGACTTTTGGGGAACCCCACAAAACACATGAAGCATAACAGAGTACTTTTCTATTGAATGCACTCTCCTTATATGGATGATAAACAGTGGCGTGTTGAAAGCTGTAGAAGAAGACAGAAAGTTGCTAATAATGGTTAAAATATTCAGGGCGCACATTTGAAATAACTTCTGCTTTTAGAAAACAAAAAGGTAACGGTGCCTGAAGAGCAATCCTTAAAAGGTGAAAGGATTAACAGTAAATACAGCAACAAGAACAACATCCATGACCTGCCTCAGCAGTGTTCGGGCATCAGAGGAGGCCAGGTCATGTTTAAGTTGCTAAAAGGCAGTGTTATTGTTATTAGGACTGAGCTGCTATGTTGCTTAGTCCGGGGGAGGATTTGACTTGACATTAAGTAAACAATAAATTACTTTCAAGGTGTTTTCCTTTAAATTTCCTGCTATTACAGCCCTCATCACAGCCTGTGCATATAGATTACAGAGCATCAAAGCAGCGATACGTGAGCATATTTTTGTGCAGTGTACATTTTTCTTCTGTGGTAGAATAAAGTTAACGTTCTAGGTTATAAAGTTATTTTTATTCCTGCTCTATTTGTTTTTGCCACTGCTCCCTGCCCCAGCCAACTGATTAAGGTCGTCTTATCTTATCATTGGTGGAAATGTAAATTAAAGAAGACAGCAAAACATAAAGGAGATGATAGGTGGGTACTGGGCAGGATCACAAGTAGCTTGGTATGTTCAAAGATGCTTCCTGTTAAAGTTGCAAAAGCACGTTAGTAGCTGTTACAGGTGAGGAAAAAAAAAGCATGTAAGAATGCTGTTTTGACAAATCAGCAGGGTGCTTTGACAGTCACCGCTGTGCTATTCTCTGCACCCGTGGAGTTTTGGTTGTTCCCATCGCACTGACTGTTGCTGGTGCTATCAAAGCCTTTTTTTCACCTTGGCGTAAGAGACGACTGAATGTAATGTTTTATTCAATCTATCAAACGGATAAGGGATTGAATTCGTTCTTGCCATGCACTGAATGGGAAATGGGAAACGGAAGCTCTCGTCTGACTTACAACCTTTTGCTAAGGTTTAAAAACGCCAGGTATGTTTTGGTTGATGATTCCACTCAATGAGGCGTCCTACTGACAGAAAATAATGGAAGGAGCAAGGCCGAAGAACATTTGCTTTTTATCTTGCCGTCTGCTCAGTAACAACGCGTCACAAAAGGGAAACGTCATGAACATCTTTAGCATTTTTTGTAAATTCAATGCATGTCACAAATACCATTTACTTGAATGCAATAAAAAGAGCACAAGACTATTTTCCCCCTTGAAAAAAAGTTTTGTTAAAAATGTAAAACATTAAATGGCCATGCAGTGGAACAATTTTATTTCAAAGTAGAGTAATTATAGTTTAGTTATGATGCAAATTATTCTTGTTTTTTCCCACTTTTTATCGCCTAAATCCACTCTTTGGTGCTTGTGTTTTTTAATCAGCCTGTAGATGGAATGATCGAGGCTGAGTTATGATTTCAAAGCTGGCGGTAAAGTTCCACGCTGCTGTCCGACCTTCTCGGCAATAAACAACACGTGTCTGGCCATCCATCTGTCTAAATCACACCCTGTCAGTGGCTGGCTTTCAGTTTCTGTGATGGACAGCAGATGGGCAAAAAGCCAAGTCTTCTGCTCAGTGGGCATGCTTGGAGTTAGACAGCAACACTTTGGTTTTATTTCCACTCCAGGCCCTACATGGCATCCTGCAACTTTTTCTTTGCTCACAACGTCATCTGACCTTGTCATCTCGGAGCCATAAACATGAAGGACGCCAGGCATCTGTAGGTTGTTTTGATAGCCTCAAGTAGTTGTGGCAAAGCTTTCTTGTCTCTGTTTGATGGAAAAACACTGTGCTGCCAGGTTTGGATGCTGCCACTTCAGTGGAAATGAAATAGTGTCTACCATATGCAAGAGAGCCGTTATCATTATGCTAACTGAATTATTTGCTTTACTGTGTGCCTCACCTCATAAGCACTCAAGACGGCACTATCCATCTCTCGGCAGCCAGCTGACCTTATGGGAAAAACAACCCAGCATCCGAGCAAACAGCTTGCTTTCTTATACACATAATCATTAGTGTCTTATTTAATTATGCTGTCCCCTGACAATGGGCTTTTTTCCTCCGCCTTTTCTTACTACACAATGCTCTCCATTCCACTCACAAATTGCCTACACAGTGGGTGAATGAAATGTAAATCAACTAGTGTACTGCATCTAATCAGTAAACAAACTTGCATGTCACTGTAGAATCTGCAGAAGTACGCTTTATTTTAGTCGTGTCATTCATAATTTTCTTACTAGATATATGCATTTTTTAGATATGTTAATGGGAAAAAGCAGGCTGTTCATTGGGGTTGTAAAGGTACAGAGATGGTACATATAGTTCTCAACATTTAAGGGACACAAAAGCCAAAGTGTGAATTTCCCAACAGTTTTCTGTTAGCTAATGGCTCAGTCACACAAGAGTACAAATAGTCTAAGAGCAATCTCGTTGCCGATTAGGAAGACTTGGTGGTTGTGGTGATTGTGTTTAAGTATTTTCCTAACTGTGGCAATGAACTGTTGCACATTCTACCTCAGGCTGAGCACTTTTGATTGCAAGACAGCTGCACAGATCACCTCTTGGGAGGCAACCTGTCTCCAAACAATCGCAGTCAGTCTTGGACTGGCTGGAGTCACGCTCAAATAGACAGACTGGTGAACGTTTGCAACTACTTTTCATGTAGCGTAATAAACGAAGGCAGACTGACAACATGCTGCAATCAGTTTGCGTCAGGGTGCACCGATGAGCACAACTCCTCTGCACTGTGTTTTTGCAATCGGGGTTCAACTCAACAAACCACTTGTTGTATTCTGGCTATATATGCTATGTAAAAGCAAGGGTGCCATTTCTATCCTGCAGCAACTATGTTACTATTTATGGAGAAATTTCTGGTTTCACATCTATGAGCTTCTGTCTGGACTTTGAATGTAAGTAGATAGAACAGATTGTTGTCGATTTATCACAAATAATGAACGATAATATCACATTCAGATTGCATACAAGCACCAACTTCACCCCAGTCAATCCCAAACTGATAC
>VOQK01019388.1:1855-12251 GCA_015052645.1 Benitochromis conjunctus
TCGGAGCCAGTGAGCTGATGTGTAGCGATGTAAAGCCTTGAGTCAGTCTACTGGCTGAAAGTGAAATTTGACAAAACGATAAGAACGTGAGGTGATAATTTTGTCTTATTTTCCTACGTCTCTTGCAATTTTCCTGAATTTTTGTGGAAAAAATCCCCAAACACTGCAGCTCTTATTTTAATTTATTAATTCATTTCTTACAGCAGGTTAATGTTAGCTGAATCCTCTGATGATCCTAAGGCGGTATGGTCTGCATGCTTAACAAACAGGCATTTTATTACATATGCAGCTCATACTGTTTTAGTGAGCCTCCTATGTGACAGAGAGGATTAACAGTGGCTGCCGTTAACTCTTTCCTAAACGTGTGAGAAGTTAAACCTTTTCCTAATGATTAAATCCACTAACCCTGCTGAGAAACCAGTATAACTAGCTATGAATTGCTTCACAATGTGTTTAAACCATAAGCTTATACTGGAGCATGTGGAGTGACCACATAAACTCAGCAGAACAAAAAAAAAAGTACTTTTTGCCCACAAAAAACAAGGGGTTATTACTGAAAATATTCTGTCCCAGTACATCATCTGCCACTCTGCCAATATAGCCAGTAAACTGTACCAACATCAGTAAGCATACAGAGTGGTTCATCCATTGTTTTGTAGCCGACAGGCTGTTTGCTAGTGTAGGTAAACCTCTTGTCTAATTCCCATAATTCTCATATCAGTCAGTGGTATTCTTTGCATCTGTCTCACTCAATTGCCCTCCATGAAGTTGAATTTTAACTTGGTACCGACTCATTTTGTGCCTCCACCAATTATTTAGCCTCTCATTGCTACATGTTGCTGAACCCCACACTCCCTGGTGTCCACAGCATCTCAATTCCTGCAGCAGATTGTGTTTCCTCTTGAAATTAAATGTGTTGTGGAAAATATTATGTTTTCAATTATGGGATGTATCTACAGAGACAAAGGTATAAATAAAGCAAATGATATTCTGGCTCACAAGAGGCACCCCACCGTCTCCTCAATTGAACTGTTGCCATCTGGTCAACAATATTGCCCCCTCGATTTGCTAAAAACACATCCACATTAGAATGTGTTCTCCAGGCTGTTGACTTTTTAAAGTAATAAAACATAAATCAGTAGTCCTGGTGTTAAGCTGGTCTGGCCATCCTAATCTGTTGCAAGGTGCGCAGTATGAGTCAAATGATGCTTAGTTTGTTGCGATGAAATAGCTTGTTAATATGTTTCATATATCATATCATATCTGCTGTATGTGCTTGTAAGGACGTCAACACGTGCACAGGAAACTTCTGTTAGTCATAAGCATACCAAACAGCTGCTGTGCATGT
The DNA here is from genome assembly GCA_015052645.1 of Benitochromis conjunctus. NCBI lineage: Eukaryota > Metazoa > Chordata > Actinopteri > Cichliformes > Cichlidae > Benitochromis > Benitochromis conjunctus. The sequence goes on from VOQK01019388.1 coordinate 3,204, forward strand.
GAACACAGGAAGGAGGGCTCAGTCGCTTGTGTTGTGTATGTGTGTGTTCGTGTGTGTTGGTAGGAGGAGTGTGTGGGGGTAAAACCCTGTGGTGACCTGTGCCCCCAGCCAAAGCGAGGGGAAGTTGGGGGTGACTGGGGCCAGAAAGGAGATGAATGGGAGTGAATGGAAGAACTTGACTTCTGGGGCCAAAAGGGGACTATTGTACCTTAACCTATTCACTTTACACATTGAAGCTGCTGCTGAGTGTGTGTGTGTGTGCGTGCGTGTGTGTGTGTGTGTGTGTGCAAGCATCCAACATGCATGTGGAGTCCAGGACAGGTGGGCCGGTCACTAAAGGGAGAGTTGTTTTTCTCTTCTTCAAATCTGTGAGGGGATATCTACTCTCAGCATTTTTAAGTCATGCACATTTGTCAAAATACTCTCTTGCACCAACAACAAATAGTTTCAATGGTATTTACCCAGAATGCCAGATTGACCTCTCACCCCCTTGTGCATCCACTGTGACATGAGGCAGCTTACCAAATAAAAGATGCTGGGAGTGAGCAAAAGATGCAGGGTGGAGGGAGGGAATTGTCGCCCTTCGCGCGTAGCTCCTCCCGGCTCACCAAAACTTTGATCTTTGGAGTTTGGATCAGGCACATACACACTCTCACAGACAAAAAAAAATCATTACCCACACACATGCAAGCAAGAGCTGGGACTGTGAGGTCAGACTTGTGACTCTTGTCCTATCAGCATGATTATCTGTGTCAAGCACAAAAAGGAGCACACTGATGGTGTCCTAACCTCTGCAGGCATGCATGCACAAGCATGCAGGGAAACAGACAAATTTGTGACTCATCTAATTCTTTAGGGTATTTGGATTTAGTAATTCAACTGCTTCTAGATTCTAGGGAAAAATGGCAGTGGCAGGCTGTTATGGAAGAAGACGGTGATGGAGAGAGAGCAAGAGAGGCGAGAGGGAGGGAGAGTGAGAGAGAGAGACAGAGAAGGCGGAAGAGAGAGGAAAAAGGCAGAAAGGAGAGAACAATAAGGGCTCATTGTTTGTTTTGTTCTGCTCTGAAAAAGAGGGAAGAGAAGCGCTTCCCTTCTGAGACTGAATCACAGAGATAGAGGCAGCTGTGTGTGTGTGTGTGTGTGTACGTGCGTGCGTGCATGCGTGTGTGTGTACGTGTGTGTGTGTGTTTGTGTGCGCGCGCGCCTTCGACAGTGAATAGGATTTAACCCGTCACGGCAATGAGTTTCTTTACCCATCCATGGATACAATGAGACCAGCCGGATATCAAGCTACCCACCCACCCACAGTCACAGCCTCAATCACATCCATACCAAGGCCCATGCATGCACACCTCAAGACGCACACACGCACACACGCACACACACACACACACACACACACATTCATACAGATGAATGGACAATATTGATTATCATGAGTAAAAGCTTTGTTCTTACTGCTCGATTACAGCAGGTTCTGTCATCTCCCTCGTTCTGTCTTTCTCTGGTTCTTTGTGGGTGCTCCACCATGACAGACACAGGTCAGTCTTTCAGGGTGCATTTGTGTGTGTGTGTGTGTGTGCGCGCGCATATGAGAGAGTTTGTGTGTGCAACAGAGAGAGAGCAGAAAGCAATAAGCTGGCTGAAATGGTGCCATCAGAGCTACATGATTGATCAATTGAATTCCATCATGGGGACTGGCCGGTGGGATTAAATGGGTTGCCTTGGGTTACCAAGCTAAAGCATCATACTGGCTTTATCTCCCACCCTGATTGGTCTGTCACCAGAGACCTGGACCATACACTCACACTACTCCCAGCATCTGTATATGAGTGTGTGTGCATGTGTGTGTGTGTGTGTGTGTGAGAGAGAGAGAGAGAGAGAGAGAGAGAGAGAGAGAGAGAGACTATGATCAAACCTCTGTTTGTGAGAGAGGGTTTTGTGTCCTGAAGATGTAGAGCGAGGTTTTGTGAGTGACACAGCACTGTGAGTGTGAGCTAGATACTGTCTGAAGATTTAAAGGTTTGCTAGAAGTCTCTGAATTGATCCGAAGCCACAGGTTGTGCCAAGGTGTGTACTGATCCTTTTTATCAACTTCTGAAATTTAGCTAACGCACATCAAACTGTAAGCAAACATTTTGCAACCAGCGTTGGCACTGTTATACGACTCTGGGACTGTAAACCATCCATCCAGGAAAGCTTTTCAGTCTATCCTAAAGCCAATTTAACCTTAAACTTTTTAGACTATGGAAGAAAACCCATCCAGGCACAGTGAGCTCACACAAACTCCACACAGAAAGGCCGCAGCCCACCAACAACTTCAAACCCAGAACTTCCTGCTTAGAAGAGAAGTGCTAACCTCTGTATCGTCACAGTGTCATATGCTAATCTACCAAATGTTTTAACATAGTCTTAGTTCTGCCTGTCAGTCTTACCTATAATATTCTATAAGATGTGTGGATGTGCGCGGAGATCATATAATGATCCATGAAAAAAACAAAACAAACAAAAAAAAGTGAAAAACAAACCTTCTTCACCAAAACACTGTCAGTTTCCTTATTCAGCTACCGTGGATGTACAGTGTACACTTATATAATCCTCTTATCTTGTACAAAGGATCAATTAAATCTGACTCCTCAGGTGTACTCACAAAACACTTTATTTTCCTCAGTGTAATCTAGCTAAACTAGCTTACTTAAAACCCATCGCATCTTTCTTGCTGATGTTGTTAAAACCTTTTTAAGATGATGTTTTTAGGAATTTGACTAAAACAAATAAAGAATAAATAAGATTATTCAAGTAAAACTATGTTAAAGGGGAAATGTGTCATTCTTACAGACTACTATACTGCTTGATATGTATAAAATGTCTTGTTAATTACAAAGTGAATTATACTCTGATTTGTCATCTATTTTACTCAAATGGGAAACGACTATTTAACAAAACAAATACAATTAAAACTTTTAATTAAAACTAGTAAATAAGACCACAAAGTCATTAGGAAGTGAGAAGTAATTTAAAATTCAATACATACAATCAGATTAGCAAAACACACCCCAAAGGAAACTGATTCTGTAGTTTTGAATCATTCAATCTGAAATACTACATTTTTAACAAACTCTCTAACCTTCATAAAAAGAATATAGTGTCCCCTGCAGTAGCACAGGTCTCAGTAACTACATGTTGTGGTATTAGAAGTTATCTCAAACAACAGAATTTGAAAACAGGAATTATCCCTTGAGGTTAAATTTGGTTAGACAGACAGTTTTTTCTTTCTCTCTTCAGTTTTTTTTTTATCATTAGAACCAGTCTGGTGCAAATGAATCTGTATTTTCAGTCCAAATGGAAAAAAAAAAATATATATTTGAAGCCCCTTCCCCCCTCTCCACCTGTCTGTTATATCACCACCCTGGACACACATTCACGCACGTACACACACTCCGACACACACTAAACACACAGTGACCCCCAGGACTAAAATAGGCTCTCAGGAGTGGTTTGGAACGCTGAATTGGCTCTATAGTGGGGATTTTCACCCTCATCCCCTTTTTCTCTTTATCTTTTTCTCTCGTTCTCTCTTCTCTAATCATTTTGTGGGCCGCGACTCTTCAGAGTTCTTATAATTGTCTCGTTCAGTCCCTCAGCCTTGCAATAACTGCAGGATACGAGAGCTCACAGTCTAATACTGATACCGCGGCAATATATATTTGTGTGGCTGTGTGTGTATGTGTGATACGACGAGAGGGGACGGACAAGTGTGTATATATGAGAGGAGAGAGTTTTTAGAGATCAAGAAGGAGAGACAGCGAATGCTTGGTAATGGATTGCATTTGTATACCATTTTCTCTGAGCCTCCACAATCTATGAAGTCGCTCAGTCTTAAATCAGTTCACTGGAGTTCATTTGAGTCCACTAACTTCTTTCTCCACATCTGTCTTAGTGATTTATATTGTCAACACACGCTTTCACTACTCCCTTCATTCCTCTATCGCTGTCTGTCTGGGTTTTCCCTCCATAACACAAACCAGACTCACAACAGCTTCCTTTTATCTTGCTCATTTCCTCTCCCTTTCAGTCATCATTCCTCTCTTAAAAATTCTACATTTACAGTCTGTCTAACCCCACTCCTTTCTCCTGTCCTCTCTGTGCAGGTTTGCAGGAGTCACCGCTGGCCAATGGACACGGCCACAGTGGGCGGGACTTCCTCAGGAAGCAGATGAGAGGGGAGCTATTCTCGCCACAGCAGATCGAGGTATTGGACCGCCTCTTTGACAGACAGCCATCCTGTCCAATCCAGTCCAGCTCTGACCTCTATGTGAGCCCTGATTCTGGCAAGGTAAGGGCGAGGCATCGTGCAGGCTCTGGGCTGAGGCTGAGGTTGGGAAGAGGTTAGGAGTCAACAAGAATGCAGTTGTGTGCTAATGAAAAATAGGGGCTGTGACAGGAGATAACCGCTCATGAAAAACAAACAGGAGCTGACTAAAGCAGAAGTGGCGTCTCCTGTGTTATCAACCCCATGGCCACCAGACACAGCAGTGTATTTCAAGTCACTGTCACAGCACAACAGCCATTCAGGCATCCTATACTGTAAGTCTTTTTTCGCTGAGTTCAGACATTTTTTTTCTTACTGTTTACAAGACCATGAAAAGATCCAAAGCAACAAATATGTTTCCCCACTAACAAGTGTTTTGTCCTCGTTCAAAGACAGACGTTTTTTCATCCTGCTAACCGTGGCCCTTCACCACCACTGGTTTTAGTCAAGAAAATAATACGTGGGCCACCTGGGATGTAACTGCAGCACAGAGGTTAAGGAAGTAGTTATCTGCCTCTGCTCCTTTTCAGAATGTTGTGTTTTTTTATTCACAATCCCTGACAAGAAATAAGCACAACATAAAAAAAACATACAGTAACTAAAGTTAGTTTTTTTCATGTTTTGATTAGAAGACGGCCTACTTCCACCAACCTGGAATTTCCAAATAAAAACATCCAAAAACTAATGGTCAACGGCTGCGTGCCACAAATGCAAACAAAATGAAAACTAACACCGCTAGACTAACACTTTGTTGTTTTTGGTCTTTCCATCAATAACAGCAAAACTGTAGAAAGGTACAAGCCTCATTGTTTAAAGAGACAGTGTGCAGGCCTTTCAGACTGCCACCAATATGACAATTATTTGGGTTTTCCAGTGGACGCAGGTGCAAAATTCATTTTTCCATAGCATGTAAGGCAGGAAAGCTTAAAATGTAATGGACCATTTTGGGATTTACATAGTACAGAAGCCAGATTAGTTTGTAGATTCTTGCTGTTAAACAGTTTACCAGTTAACGCTTAAGGTTTATCTGAATGTCATATAAAATATTTGTCTCTGTTTTTAGATTAAAAAAAAAAAAGCCTGCCTGCTATGCCTTGCCATGCCATGTCAATGTTGCTGACTGCTGTCACATTGCACAACAAATAATCCCATTTAAGAAAAAACTCTCACTCTATCCAAGCGCTTCATTCATCCTGCTTTTCCCCCCCCTAATTCTTTCATGTTGCTCTGAGCTATAAAAGTGTCAGCGTCAAGTTGTGTTTTACTGTTGGCCTGACAAACCGCTGTGAGTTTCTTTGGTCTGATAGACACTGTGATGAGTCAGACCTGCTCTATTGATGTTCCTATAATGTAGACACACTACAGGGGTTAATGAACATATTGACCTGACTCTCATTATGACCTCACTTCCTGCTGCTTGGTGGGACGGCAATGCCACTGTCTGCATGCTGATGCGTCCTGGGAATGTGCTGCATATGCGTGTGATCGTTTGCATGTGAGAGAGAGAAAAAAAAGAGACAAGAAAACCGAGAGCGAGAAAGGGTGTGTCTGTGTGTCCTAATGTTGCATCTAAATTGACCTCCCGCCCTTTCTCAGGAGTAAATTAATCTAAATCTGAGTGGAATAGACAGGTGTAAGTGGTATGCTGAATAACAAAATGACAACAAGCTAGCATTTGTATTCTCTCTACCTTTTCTCAGATGCCTTCTAATCAGCAGCCCAACGGTCAATATTAAGGAAATATTTGCCCAATGTCTCAAAATGACATTTTTGTTTCAGCGAGCTTTCAAGCTGCCGGTGCTTCTGGTTTATTTATTCAGTCAGTGTCAAGGGCAAGAGTACAAGCAACCTCCAGGGGAGTCGGAGTATATGGGAGCATAAATAGGCTGCAGCCTTAGACCTACAGGGCACAGTTTGGCTTTTTAGTCCTTTCTCTTCCCTCTGACCGACATGGGGACTTGAGTGGCACAGGGCGAGAGGTCGACAGGGATTGGCTGTAGTAGCTCTATAGACTGGGACTCAAGACTATAATACCCATGATTCATAGGTCAGTGTCCTGTCTGAGCCTGGTCAAGCCACTGGGGTCGGCGTCTGGGATGGGGGAATCAAACTGGGGTCAAACTGGCTTTAAGGAGTGCATTACAAAGACACCCAAGCAATCACAACCGCATACACACAAACACACACACACAAATCTACATGACTATCTGGTCCTCCACCTCTGCTAACCCCCTTTTTCCCAGAGGGAATGATTGACACTCTTAGCCTTAACGGTGACAGCCACAGCTTAGGCTCTTTGGTATGTGTGCTGAGGTGTGTACATGTGTGCGTGTCTGGGTGCGTGTCCACTGTGGGTGGGGTTATGGTCAAGGAGGGTCACCCTGCCTTGCGACTGACATTCCTGACAGATTCGGACCTGCTGGCGATGTTTTGTATGGCGTAGTCTTTCATGAAGCGCGAGTCAGTGTGTGTGCATCGGACAAAGACGTGTCCAAAACTGTGAAAACCAAAGTAAAGACAGAAGAGCAAAAGGCTCAGATTCAGGTGTTATACTAATAAACTGTAATCTCAGTGGTTACGTCAAGCTCCTCATTATTTTCTAGCTTTCTTGCACTAAAACACGAAGCTCACTCATTATTTTGTCTTCCTTCGTCCCACTTGAAGAGACCAAAAGCAATACCGCTCGCAAGCAAATCTTATTTTATCTGTCAGCAGTAGTTACTCGTCTATCCTGTTTATTTCAGACCTTTTTCTTTATCTTTCTTTCCTAACAAGCCCTGCTTTTATCTCATCTGCCTCTCCTGCTCTTGTTCCACTTCACCCTGTAGTCTATTAAGCCCCGCTATTAATTTATGTGTGCGTGCTCGTATGTGTGTCTGCATGTGTGCCTGTCAGAGAGAGTTCATTTGAATTTCCCTTCAATCACTTTCTATTACCCAGGTGATAAATCAGCAGGGTTGACAGCACCCCCGCCCATCCGTGCTACCCTGGGTCCAAACGCCCACCCCAGTACCAACCAGTTTACACTGAGATGTGGACGGAGAAAAAAGAGACTAATATTATAGATTTTTTCCTTTACTTAAAATGATTCCTATCTTGGGTGCCAGTTTGGCTCAGATGCCCTGTGTCTGAAATGCAGCAGTCCAGGTTTGACCCTTTCCTGGGTGTCTTCCCCTCTTTCCTGTCTACTCTTTACTGCTTCACTAAAGACAAAAATGAAGAAGGCATCTCAGGTCAGGTTAGCTATTTCATCTCATCATTGACCCCAGAATGTTTTCCCCACACAACAAATAATAAATCAAGAGAAAACAAGTAGTTGGGAAACCAGAAATAATGCTAAATTCATCACTTTATAGCAATAGCTTAATAAAGTATCCTGTAGGAAATTTCACAGTGGCGTTAGAGACTGGATTTGAATGTGAATAAGGAAGCAGTTAAAAGCAGCTTTTAGTTGAAGATTGGACAAAGCCACAACATTTTATTATTAACAGTGAAACTATTTAAGTGTGATCAGATGCATCAACTTTGCTGCCTAAATTTGTGTAGAATGAAAAAGAGCAGATTTTGTGTTGTTGTGTAATCACTACACTAAACAGTCTAGTTCATGCATACAAGAAGTATAACAATAAATAACTGCAAAACTTAGATACATTAATTAATTATGAAAAATGTAAATATACTCATAAAGAGTTGAGCTCCGTATGAGTCGCCTGTTGAGTATCCTCCCCTTGCTGCCACGCTCAGTCTGAGCACAGATAAATTCCTTCCCCACAATCCCAGTCTCAGCCTGTGGGCCACTCAGGGAATTGTATTTGTTTATAGTCAAGCGATTTTCCATCAGGAGCACGCAAGCCAATGTGGCAAATGGGAGAGAGAGAGTGGGAGATGGAGAAATCAGAACCTATTTTGGAAGTGGTGAAAATAGGAAATACTATTATGCAAATGATACAAACAGGGCCCGTCTTTGTGTGTGTATGTGTGTGTTTGTTTTTGTGTTTATTTGTGTGTGTGTGTGTGTCCGGCTGAGTTGGGCACATCTGTCCCATTTCTGACTCAGCACACCAAGCTGCTGCGTGGAAGTGAGACGGTGATAAAGTGAGTGAGATGAAAACTTAGTGCAGCTGCTTTTAAAGAGTTAAAGTGTTACGATAAAGGACTGCTATCTGTTTATGTTTTGTTTTTGTTTTTGTGCTTGAGAAGACAGAGTTAACGAAACAAGAAAGGAGAAAATGCATCGAAGCAGACAGCAATAATCAACCAATGAGAAACTGCGTATGTTATACCCTAAAAAAAAAAAGGGCTGCATTCATACAAAACGAAAATAAAACACTGAAAACAGTGAGTGCCGTCGCCGATGTGTAACTTTAGTTGAGTAATGAAGTGAAATTTGATCCGGGGAGTCCACTTTGGGGGACAGATCCAAGAATATGAAGACTCAGGTTTCAAAGCAATGTAAGGTTTGTGAGTTAGCTAAATTCAAATGATTTATCTCATTGGTCACACAAGAAACACTAAAAATGACCAAGTTCTCAGTATTACCATATATAGCTCGGATGCTGATGCTGCTGAGTGCCCTGCTCTACATTATTTTCTCTGTCCCACTAATTTATTAATCAGTTAATGTTTCCCTCCATCTCAGCCCCATTTCCTGTCTCCTCCTTTTTCCTTCTCTACAGATGTTCTTTATAGCGACCCTTTATATCTACCAGGTCCCCCTCCTGCCACCTTTACTTGCA
>VOQK01019392.1:10802-25319 GCA_015052645.1 Benitochromis conjunctus
TTACTGTCCATCCATTCTCAGCTGCTCCACTTCAACGTCAAGTGCTGACCTGACCTCTCCTGTCTATAGAAGATGGGCCTGGCGTTTCCTGTCATGTGGTAATATCAATGAAGACAACATTGGTAGAACATAAATGGAGGGTGGGGTAAGGGAGGGTTCTTGGGGGCGGAGGGAGCCGCGTTGCATGGGACCACGTGAGGGTGGGGAAAGGGTGCTCACTGGTCTACGTGGATCCTATGATGTCTGGAGAGGGAAGAAGAATGGTTAAAGCCTTTCCCACACTGAGAGCATCTGTATGGCTTTTCAACCGTCAGGATGCGCTGTTTTGGGAAGGCATTGTTGGGGAATCCCTTCCCCGTGGAGATGGTGGTGTACTGCTGCGGTTGTGCCTGCGGTGGTTGTGGCTGCTGTTGTTGTTGCTTGTTCTCCAAGTGAACTCTCTGATGCCTAGCAAGCGAGGAGGAGTGATTGAATCTTTTACCACAGTGAGCACAGGTGTAGCTCTTTCCCTCAGAGTGGACTCTTTGGTGCCGCGACAGGGAAGAGGAATGATTGAAGCCCTTATCGCAGTGGTGACACATGTAGGGCTTCTCTCCCTGCTGGTGCACCCTCTGCTTTGGTGGAGTGCCGTAGGTCATGGGTTTCCCAGGCTGAGGTGGAGAAAACACTGGATTCTGCAGGTGTGTCTTGTGGTGGCGGGAGAGTGAAGAGGAGTGATTAAAGCCCTTGTTGCAGTGTCTGCAGGTGTAGGGCTTGCCTCCGGCATGGACTTGCTGGTGCTTCTTCAGATGGCGTTTACGGACAAAACTCTTCCTGCACATGTTGCATTTGTACGGCTTCTCGCCCGAGTGGATCCTCTGGTGCTCTCTCAGAGTGGCGGCTGCAGCAAAACACTTCCCGCACTGTGCGCATCGGTGTGGTTTGTCTCCAAGCACAACCGCAGCGTGGGTCTTCTGGTGCTGCTTCAGGTTTGAAGATGTAGCAAAGCCTTTGCCACACTGCCCACAGGTATATGGCTTCTCACGTGCGTGCACCTCCTGGTGTTTTTTCAGATGCCTTCTGCGGACAAAGCTCTTCCGACACTGAGTGCACTTGTACGGTTTGTCCTCTGAGTGCATCTTCATGTGTTCCCTCAGGGTAATTGCTGCTGCAAAGCTCTTACCACACTCTGAGCATCTGTGGGGCTTGTCTGGCAAATGAATCATCTGATGAGACTTAAGACTGAAGGCATCAATAACATCTTTGCCCATCATCTCAACTCCTGGGGAAACATAGGGCTTCTCTTTCATGTGAATCTTCATATGCTGCTTGAGACTGGCCTCTACAGCAAAGCTCTCACCACAGTGGACACAGATGTAAGGGTTGAGGTCCTTGTGGATCTCAAAGTGCTGGTGAAGATCAGCTATGCTGCCAAAAATTTCCCCGCATTCGTTGCACTGCAGGCCATGGGCTTCATGTATGATTACACCGTTCTCAGACTCCACTGTCAGCTCCCCGCCATGATCAGACTCCACTTTTACCACATGTTCACTTTCCGTCTTAAGCAGCACCTCTCCCAGCAGAGCCTCGTTTCCTGTCGTCTTGATTTCAGCTCCCGTGAAACAGTGCATGTCACCATGTTCGACTTTAATGTAATCATGGTCTGTCTCGGCTACAATTGCATCCACACAGGCTACAGCTCCAAGCTCTGTCCCCAGTCCCTGGATCTTTAAGTCTGAACCGTGGATTTCCAGCTCTAATCCACGCTTTTCTTCTGTCATAATCTCAGTTTCTGCTCCATAGTGAAGGTCGACATGGCTGTGGGCTATGACACACTCCGACCCAAGTGTGTCAAGGCCGGGTGTGTCACATTCAGTCTCTGACTCGGCCATGAGAACACACTCCAACCCCACGACCTCCGTTTTCTTGCCGGATGATGACCTACTAAAGAATCGGGGGTATAGACCTTTGTCTTGTGTTGTGCCGCGCTGGTGCTCTTGTTGTCAAGCAGACCTGCAAGAGTGGAAAACAAACATTTTATTTTAGATAACTGTTCACAGCCAAAAGCATTTGGTAAAGAAAAACTATAGCTTGAATGTCACATAAAAATCTAATGAAATTTTAAGTAGCAGTCTAAGTTTGTCTGACAGATTAATGCAAGGTTTACTAACTTTGGTAAAATAGTGGATGTGCTGAACTTGAAAACAGAGTCCTTTAAATGGTGGGTTTTCTGGAAACTTTTGGGCTTTGGGGGAGCACCAAAAGTTGGACTGAAAGACAAAAATAGAGCAATATTATGAAACAGAACATGGCATTTTACCTCGATTACCTCGTTTTCATAATAGCAACTAAAATCCAAAACAGTAACTGACACTAAAATTGACACTAAAATTACACAGCTCTAGGCCAGTTTCAGCCAATATAGTTGAGTCTTTTCCAAAAAACCCCAGGATACTCCAAGTATTAATTGCTGAGCAAGATGTGTACAATATGAGCAGACATCAGATCTATTATTTAACAAAGAAACAAGAGTAATATGAATATTTCATCCAGTTATTGCAAGCACATGGCAATCACATGGGAACTGTGAAAGTACAACCACTGTTCAACTCTGTCCCTTCTTCAAAAACATGTTTTATGTTACAGTTGTACAGTTTACATTGGATAAGTGGAAGAAAATTGATGGATCCATCATTGGGAGGACTCAAAGTCATACAGAGAAAAAATTTAATACTGAATCAAACATAGACAGCCTCTCAAAATTATAAAGTTAAAGAATACAGTTTTCAAGGCAGACAAGGTAAGCAAAAGCAAATCTTGACAAACACAAATTTGCCACCTAGTCTCCAGGTAAAGACCACTGTGTATATGTCCAGGACATACAGTCATGACCTCCACAAACACAAAAAGCAGCACAAACAAACGATAGTGGCTCGTTTGTTTAACAGATGATCAGCAAGACAAGAGGGGCCACTATTGGATTTAAATGTATTTGTATACTATACAACTACTAGCCTATGGTAATAGGTTTTAAAACGGCTCCATCTGTAGCATTATGCTCAGAAACTGTGCGTGAATAAAGTCGTGGGACAGGAGTATTAGAATGTTTTGCACTCCTCATCTCACATTACCGGATAATTTTAAATACTACTTAGAAAACAATTTGCTAGCCAAGTTAGCGCAGAAGACAAGCTTTACTTCACCAGCTAACAAATATTAAAATCAAAGTGAACATCATAATCAGACTGGCAATTCTATCTTAATCCGCAAACAAAAAACTTGGCTGTCCTGCACAAGTCGCTTATCTGCGCGGTTCATTATGAGTTATTACTGAATACATCTCGAAATAAGAACGGGGCATCTAAACAGCATGTTTTATTATTAAACATTTAACTGCTTGTTGCTAGCCTTCCAAAAAAAAAAGCTACAAATAGCCTCTATAGCCGCTAGTTAGCTGGCTATGGTGGATGGGGGACTGGTTAACGATAAAACAGCATTGTGTTAGCTGCTAATGTGTTGACGATTTAGCCAGCTAACTAGCTTCACGGAAAACATCACCCGAGGAATTGTAGTCAGAAGTCCATAAGCAGCGAAATACTTACACCAAACCAGCACTTGAATTATGCGCTCAAGTGCAATTTATGACAACGACCGACGCGGAAATTCTCCTTGTGCGAGTATTAACAGGCCATCTTGTTGTGCCACACCAGCACTTCCAGGCTAGCCAAGATTACACACTCGCCTAAGATGGCTGCCGCTAGCTAATGGTAGCTGCACTAGCTTCCGCCATTCTAAACATTAAAATTAGAGCGACTTCGAAAGAGCTATGCTCACAAAGATTGACCATGTGTGCACAGGAAACCATATAGACAACCATAAATCATAGTTTGGGCGCTAGTAAAGTTAAGGTACAACACGAACGCTAACGACGAGTTGGTTAGCACGCTAAGAGCCACACCGTAATTCCCAGTCAGGAGTGGGCTAGCTGAAACAAAGATGGCTAACCATGAAAGCCAGAAACGGTGTGCGAAAAGCCCGGGAAAGGACGTCTTTTACGCACACAAGAACGTCTCGAAAAACATAAATCCGCCACCATATGCAGCTTGAAATGAATTATACGAACAAAAACAACCAAGAAAAGCCGTTTAATAGCTGCTTAAGAGGACAAGATGACTCTTGGCTACAAACCCGAAGCACTCCTTCACTGCGGCAGCAGTCGACAAACCGCACACACGACTCCAATGGCGGCCTTGCTGATGTTAGCAGCTATCCAGCCGAGACATTATTAGCGTGCTGGCTACATAGCCACGATGCCAAGCTAACCCCCAGCTAATCCAGTCTGCTAACACAGTTAAAGCCTGCACTCCAGTTTAGTTCTATAGCCTGTAGATAGTAAGACACTGGAGCGGAAGCTTTACTAAACCGCCCATCCGACCATGTTTAATTGTGGGTTCGCATGCAAAGACAAACTGCAAGAAATTTCAAGAAATACAGACGAGTTGATTCTGCAGCAATCGCATGTCAAAAAAATAGCTTGAATAGGACTCGAACCTGAAATAGTCTTTTATACCAGTGTGTTGCTGTGCTTGTCTGCTGTTCTAGCAGCACATAATGTCACAAGCAATGCCAGCCCGGGCCTGTATTTTTCCATCTCAAAGTTCAGAACCCGAGGCGCACAAGAGACACCACTGACTAACATAACGATTAAAAACTACGATGGTATATTAAGCTGAACACAAACAACCCCATATGCCTCTTTGCTACCAGTATTGATGCCAGAGTACGCTGGATTTAAACGATATAACAAATCATCAGGAATAAAGGATCACGGCTGTTTAAACGTGTAAATTCTTGCAGGCCCACACCCACCTTTCTGTCCGCTTACTTTGTAACTGCTGAAAAGAGAATTTAAAAAAAGAGAGAAGGGTTGCAAGCTGTATGTAGTAAGCCTGGGTAGACTGCTCAGTGTCTTCCTCCCTCTCTCTCCTTTTCTCTCTCTCTTTCTCTATGCCTGTGTGTGTGTGTAGCTGGCGCCACAGCTCATCTGGCGCCAACGTTGGACAACCGACGCACTTTAGCGAAAGCAACCATTGTCCTTTCAAAGCAGCACGGAAACCACAATCACCCCCTACAGGCTGGGAGTCGACAATGCACCACAGACACAAGCCTGGAGATTTCCATTACGGTTTTTAGTTTGCAGTGTTTATCCATAACAGTGGCTGTGACGTTATTTTACTGTATTGTAACAAAGTTGAATATGAGGTTTATAAAACAATCCTTCATATCTGTACTACAGTTCACTGGCTATTGTTCCTGCTTCACTATGTTTTGCCTCCCCTTTATAAAGCTGTATGTGGGTGGTCCTCAAGCTCAGGGCCTTTACCATTGGCCAGAGAGTTTAATGCAGTATCTTAGCTGTTCCTACCACTGCACTCCTCTGGACAGAATGCTGGAATCTGCTGGAGCCACTTTTCCAGTTTCCAGCTCTTAATGCTCTTAATACCACTGAGACCACTTTGGACTTCCACAAAGTCCACATCTGCTCCAGTTGTACCTCAGTTCCTGGTCCATGCTTTGTCACTGGATAGTGTAGTGGCAACATTATAGTCTCTGGAACAACAGGTGAGGTTGCAGACCAAATCCTGGTCAGGGCATGCATCCACTAAAGGTCCCCAGAGTAGATCCTCAGCGATCCTAAATTCCTTCAGGGCACAAGCAAGGGACACATAACTAACAAGTCAGAAGAACCACTACATGCTAATGAGAAATGGGCTACTGCTACACTGATAATATAGCATTGATTGAATGCTACTATGCCAATCAACCAATATACAGACCAAAAGGAGTTGGTGTTGGACTGAAAACAAGCAAATACAGATAGATCTGTGTCTGGACAATATCTGCTCATAACACTGGGTCTACCAGTTAGGGCTTTAATAGTTTCTTTTTAGGTGATCATATTCACTCAAAAACATGACCAGGACATAATACATATTGAATCAGGAAGTTAAGAGTATTAGTAAGGAGGAAGTGTGGGCAGCTATGAAGAGAAAGTAGAGTTTAAAGGCAGTTGGTCCAGATGACATACCTGTGAAGGTTTGGAGGTGTATAGGAGAGAGGGTAGTGGACATTTTAACCACACTGTTTTACATAGTATTGAAGAATAAGAGGATATCTGAGGAATGGAGAACTGTGGTAGTACTAACTTTCAAGAAGGGTGATGTGTAGAGCTGTAGAAATTACTAAGGGATACAGCTCAGTTCTCGTGTGATGTTTTTTTTTAACTAGTCTAAAGAGCCTGAAAAGAAAAGCGTCTGGACTTCTTTAAGTTGCTTGAAGACATTTCACCTCTCATCCGAGAAGTTTCTTCAATTCTAAGGTCAAATGGTGGAGAGTCCCAGATTTAAGCCCTGTGGGAGTGTCCCCCGAGAGGGACATGGACCCCCTATTGATCCTCTACCTAATCACACGAGCCAAGGTGTGAAAATGGTTGTAGGTCACAATCAGCCACGGTTTCGGGTGAACCTGTGTGAAACCTAGCCCCACCCGATCATGTGATTTCCTGAGGTCAAACTAAATGAAAACTAAATTTTATTAACAAAACATTGTAATGTTTTGCAGTAAATCATGACTACCAGACATAAAGTATCAAGAGTTTAGGCAGATATTTGATGCGTAAAGTGACAACGAAGAAAGCCTAATTTACAGAGATGAGTCAGCACGGTGGCACAGTGGTTAGCACTGTTGCCTCACAGCAAGAAGGTCCTGAGTTCAATTCCACCATCAGGCCGGGGTCTTTCTGTGTGGAGTTTGCATGTTCTCCCCGTGTTTGCGTGGGTTCTCCCCGGGTACTCCGGCTTCCTCCCACAGTCCAAAGACATGCACTTTGAGGGGATAGGTTAATTGGAAACTCTAAATTGCCCGTGGGAGTGACTGTGAGTGCGAATGGTTGTCTGTCTATGTGTGTTAGCCCTGCGACAGACTGGCGACTGGCGACCCGCCTCTCGCCCTAAGACAGCTGGGATAGGCTCCAGCACCCCCCGTGACCCTGAAAAGGATAAGCGGAAGCGGATGGATGGAGTCAGGACGAAATCTTTTTCACCATAAAAATGGCTGAAAATAATAATTAATTAGAAAACCAATCAGAGATTACAAAAAACAAACAAACAAAAATGAAATGATCTACTGGCACGGCAGTCTAGATGCTTCTATTATATTTTCCCAACGTAAACGTCTTTAAAGGTGTAAGCTATGCAGATTTTTCTGTAGTAAAGAAGCAATCCCACAAGATGATGCTGTTTTCCCCTTCACATTGTTGTGATGTCCTGTTAGTGAGAGTGGTGTGAAGT
This sequence comes from Benitochromis conjunctus, assembly GCA_015052645.1. Taxonomy (NCBI): domain Eukaryota; kingdom Metazoa; phylum Chordata; class Actinopteri; order Cichliformes; family Cichlidae; genus Benitochromis; species Benitochromis conjunctus. Next base: position 18,131 of record VOQK01019392.1, read on the forward strand.
ATGGTTACATATAGAGGTCTATAAAACACAAGCATAACAAATGAATTCCTCAACTGTCTAGCTAGTAATTATGACACTTTTATGACATTTAGTTATTAAATTCATCAGTAAGTACTCCTCTTTTTTGATTGTGGTAGTTTCATCTTTTCCTTTTCTTTGTCTCACTCGTCTTTATTTCAGGCACCACCCATTGTTTGATTATTTAAAGTCCAACTAGGAATACTGGTTTTACAAAGAGAGCGCATTACATAGCAGACATTCTGTCACTCACAGTGTTAGTCACACAGTTTCAGTGTAGTGATCAACTTCAGGAGCTCCTCGTCGATTCCTCGCTCTGCTTACTTTCAATCAAGCCTTTTCTTTAGCTGCTCATCTCATCAGATTTCCTAAAAACTTCACACAGCCGCTGAACTTAATCACCTGTGGATTACTTATTTTTTCTTGAAATATATTTTTAATCTCCTGGTAAGAAAATGTCACACAGCGGGAGCCTGGATTTGGACAGATACACCAGCTTGGATAAATCTCGTCGACCCAACAGTCGCAGCCAAGCCAGGACCCTGGCCAAGAGCGGGGACGTCCTGTGCGACTTCTGCACAACAAAGAAGCAGAAGGCTGAGAAGTCCTGCTTGGTGTGCCTGGCATCCTACTGCGAGACTCACGTCCAGTCTCACTACGACTACCCTACCCTGATGAAGCACAAGCTGGTCAAAGCTACGGGTCAGATGAGAGAGAAGCTCTGCGCACAGCATGACAAGCTGCTGGAGGCTTTCTGTCGCACTGATGAGACATCGGTGTGCGTTCTGTGCATGATGGATGAACACAAACACCATGACACCGTCCCCGCTGGCACTGAGAGGACTGAGAAACAAGTAAGTGGTGAAAGCAAAAGTGTGAAGGTAGCAAAAAAGTTATCGACAATCCACTAATGACTAATGATGTGTTCTTTCTTGTCTTGCCTGCTATAGAAACAACTTGGTGTCACGCTGCACAAATCTCAACAAAGGATTGATGAAAGGGTTAAAAAGTGGCAAGACCTCCGACAGGCTGTCGAATCACTTAAAGTAAGTCAGAAAGTTGCCTCGTGTAACTCACACTAATTTAAACATAACAATTACAATATTCTTTAAAAAAGTAACCGTTTTTAACTCCTGCTCTGACAAACTTCCTCTCCTTTGTATCGCACCAGCATTCTTCTCAAACAGTCTTAGAGGAAAACGAGCGCATCTTCACTGAGCTTCTGCTTTCCATCGAGAGAAAGTACAATGAAGTCAAGGAAATGATCCGCACCCACGAAAGGACCACTGTGACCCAGGCCGAAATACTGCTGGATCGTTTGGAAGAGGAGATAACTCTGCTGAAGAAGAAGCACAATGACCTGGAGAAGCTGTCACACACTGATGATCATATACACTTCCTACAGGTGAGGCTGGCGACCACAACCAAGATAACATATGGTGTGAAAGTCAGGGGTCTTTGGAGAAAAGAGTGGGAATATTCACTGTCTAAGCCATTATGTCTCATGTGTCTTCTTCTCTCTCTCTTTTTTTTTTTTCTACCAGAGTTGGCAGTCCCTGTCAGGTCCATCGGGATATGAAGATCTCAACAAAATCAGCGTCGCACCCTATTACTCCTTTGATGCTACCAAGAGAGCCATCTCTGCACTGAAATTACAAGTGGAAGAAGTCAGCAAAGTTGAAATTAGCAAAATCTCAGGAGCAGGTGAACAGATTTGCCGTTCGTCATCTCAGATGCAACAGATGGTGTGTGTTTTTTTCTGTTGTTTCTTAATCTGCTGCTGCGTATGTGTATTTTTAATCATAGTGAAGGAAGTTCACATCACAGAAGAAAATGAAGAAAGAAACTCAAGAAGAGAATCCTTTCTGAGGGACGAACCAAAGATAAGAGAAGAACCAAGAACAAGAGAAGACTTCTTGAGATGTGAGTTACTGGATTCATTTTTGTAACATTCCTTCAGCTAGTCTTTAAATCTTCAGCACCAGCATTGCATTTACAGAAAATCCTACTTACATACTGTCACGGGAAGCACATTTCGTATTATTATCTAATGGTAAATAGCTCCAGTTACTGTTTCACGCATAGTAATGGACATACAGCTCTGTGTGTGAAATGACCGAAACCTGCAGTGGGAGGTATGCTGCTGGAAGAACCGGTTTGGTGAAACATAAGGAAGCAAAGTTACTTAAGCAAATACAGGTGTTCCTGCTTTTATGGCACCTATAAAAACCTTTGAATGAGCTGATTCATGGGAGCTAGAATCCTTTTTTAAAGGTATAATCACAATTGTTACTAAACTCAGGTACAACAGAAATTTGTTTGTTATAGCTCTCATACATGTAAATATATGAAACATAGAAAATTAGATGGAGGATATGAGTGAAATATTCTATATATGAGCTAAAAATCTAAATATTTCTAAAGTATAGCAGGAGCACAAGGTTTTGAACTTTTCATGCTCTAACAGTATCTGAGGACAAAGGCCAGTATATCAACATATGTTACAGACCTGATGAACTGGTGTGTGTAGTGCTATGTGTGTGTGTGTGTGTAGCCACTTATAGGTCTTTGAATCAGTGCTTTGACGTGGCAAGGAGCAGTAAGATGGAGTCCAGAGAAAAAAAGCTGTACTCAGTCAGTTAGTGTGACGATTTATTGTCCTGAAATATCCACAGGGAGTGTCAAGGGTGTGGAATGACTTTGAAAATACTGCTGGCCCTCCTTGTCTGATAGCTAGCATAGATGTTATCCAGGATTGGGAGCTCTGTTCAGGTAGCTGCACAGGGTGGTACAGCTGGTGAGGATGCTCTCTATGGTCCTCTTTAGTCAGCTGTTTTAAAACAGAGACTCTGGGGAACTTCACACTTTCTGCCCTTTCCATTGATTCTCCATTTATGTGGTTGTGGAGATATTTTGTTTCTTTTGCTCTCCTTGATGATCTCCTTCTTCAGTGGAGCTCCAGGTTATTGTCTATACACCACTCAGTCACATTAACACTGTAGGCTTATTGTCAGACATTAGCTAGAAGCACAGAATGCCAATGACTTGCTAATCACTTCGATTAAAATATTTTCCAGAAATAACATAAACGTATCAAATGTTTGACCTGAGAATGCTGTTTGATGCATTTTTAGATAGGATAGGGGAATATTTACTACTGCCGACATTACTTTTGAAAGAGAAATATTTTCCCATTCACGCTTCAGTGGATGCTGGATTTTGAAGTGTGAGGTGTAAAGTGTTCCAGTTTATCATGTATTTTTTCTTTGCATGGTAGCGTTTTTGACTTGTTTTTTCTGCTGTGCTCAGATGGTGGTCAGCTGATTCTGGATGTCAACACTGTCCACCCCAACCTTCACTTGTCTGAGGGTAACAGAGCTGCCACAATGAAGAATGAACCCAAGAACTACCCTGACCACCCTGATCGATTTGACCACTGGCAGCAGGTGAGGTTTCACATTAAAGAGGATAAAAAGTAATTGCTATAGTTTATGAAATCATGTCTTTTAAGCTCTCCTCCTTTCCCTTAAAGGTGTTGTGCAGGGATAGTGTGATTGGGACTCGATGCTACTGGGAGGTGAACTGGAAGGGAACAGAGATAGATGTGGCCGTTACCTACAGAGGAATCCGTCGTAAAGGCAATGCCAACGAATGCAGCTTGGGCTGGAATGACAAGTCCTGGAGTCTGTACTGCTCTGACTCCAAATTCTCTTTTGTGCACAACAACAAAAGCACAGACATCACAGCTCCCGTGTCTTCTCGTATTGGCGTTTACCTGGACCATGCAGCAGGAACGCTGGCGTTTTACAGTGTCTCTGATGGCATGCGTCTTTTGCACAAAATCCAGACCACATTTAAAGAGCCACTTTACCCCGCATTCAGCGTGTGGGGCTTTGGTACGACTATAAGACTGTAAGACATGCTTCAGACTTATATTTTCATCAAATCTGTGAAATCTGGCACGTGGTGTTTAAGTTGTTTTTGCTTGTTTCATCTTTTTTATTAAATTTTTTTCCTGATAAGTCTTTTTATGAGCGTATTGGTTACAGGTTGCTCTTTTAAGGGAAATTAAAATATAACAGGTGCCATTAGTAAGTAGAAAAAACATGAAATGATTGATTAGGATGCTTTGTTACATTTTCTTTCTCTTTATTATGTTAATGTATTATATATTTACATCACTGATATGTTGCACATATCTGTAAAACACAATTTTTTAATCATTGCTACTGATTAATTTGTCATTTTCTGTAATCTTATTAAAAACACAATAAATGGAAAGTGACTCACATTACTGGGAATGACGTTGCTGTTGTTCTAAGGGCTGATGTTAATCAGTCTATTAGTATGTTATTGCTTCACCTGTTGCTTGGATTGAACAGGTTTTTTGTCCTGTTCAAGTAAGTGACTAAAAAAATGTAATATAATAATACCATGTGATATTGATTGATTGACTGATTGATTAAGCCTTTATTTGTCACTTTGCAGAGAAATTGGACCCCTTCTGACCATACACACATTGCACAAACATCACATTGGGGAGACAGGTCAGAGGAGGTAGCATGGTAAGAATAACAGTGAAAATACACAATACATTAGGGGAGACGAGGACAAAAACAAACTCCACCCAGACTGAGCTCCACAAGGCAGAGCAGTTTGAGAATAGAAGAAAAAACACCTCAGCACAAAAGCACATGAATCTTCACGCCTTACACCATAAAAAAAGACGTGACATGCAACGGGGGCGGGGGGTATGGGGTTCGCGAGTGAACCGGTGTAGACAACAGCCATCTTGTTGTTCCAGCTTTGGCCTTGGCTTCCAGCTGGCGAGGGGGGCCTGCATGAAGACAGTGGTTGTTTGGGTTTGGTTTACAGCGAAAAACTGCATTGCAATTTTGCAGTTGATCTAATGTCAATCACTGGTCCCCAGATCTATCGATTACCTGTTGTAGAGTTGCGAGGAGAGACCATGATCAAATCCATAATTCCTTGGTTTTAGAGAACAAGACGGAGAGAGTCTCTGAGTTAGACAAGACTAGACAAAAGACACAAGGAAGCCAAGCAGGAAAGATAAGGGAGGGAGAGGGAGAGGGAGAAAGATGCGACCGCCTCTGTCGAAAGCCAAACGAGAAATTGACAGATACTGACTATTTTAACGGATACTGGCCACTTATTAAACGCCTTTGAATTTGATCAGCAATTACCCTCTGTTCAGTGTGTAGTCTGTCTCTGAGTCTGTAAGTTCAGTCGGTGTGTTTCCTGTTTTATTTTGAAGGTCCGTGTCTCATGTCAGTGTTTCTAGTTTTGCTTCCCCCTGGTCTCATCAGGTTTGATTACTCCCAGCTGTGCTCTCCTCCTGTGTCTCATTCCCTCGTTTTCCCTCAGTGTATTCAAGCCCTGTGTTTCTCTGTCAGTGTTGTGTCGTACCCTCATTATGCTGTGCGTTCTGCCTCCCTTGCATGTGTAGTTTATTTGTGTATTCCTCAGTTTAATTTGTTTTCCCCAGCAATAAAGCTGTTTGAGTTCACCTTCTGCCTCCTGGAGTCTGCATTTGGGTCCTCTGTTCCTGCCTGCCACACACAGATCAGCTGATTTTTATGTATAATAACTTTAGTATAAATTAAGTCATTCATGGTATGCTTGGTATAAAAATGTAAACAAACATGTGATGTTCCATATGCTAAAACCAGGGGTTAAAGTGGGATTTTGTAGTTAATTAAATCAGGTGTTGCAGTGCAATGTGGGAATGCAAATTACTTAAAAACAAGTCACATATTAATTTCTTTTGTGAGCTGCAGTAGATTTTTCATTGTGTACAGGCTGTGATCAGCTGATCTGTGTTGCTACTGTGTTTTCTGTTTTACTTGATGTAGCTTAACACATCATGCATTGATCCAACATCTGACTGAAGAACTCTGATTAAAAAATAAATTTGGACATTAATGTAAGTTTAAAATTTCCACTTTGATTTGAACTTTGTTTTGAATTATTTTTTACAGCAATTCATTTTCTCATTTATTTTACTCTAATTTGTGTAAAATGCTTTATAAATAAGCATTACTTACCTACCTTTGAAAAAAAGCGCTCATATTTCTCTCTCCTGTCCTCTCTTTCTTACATTTTTCACCACCTCTCAGTGTTGCACGTTTTTTCTCACCCTGGGAAATAAAGCAACTGTACATTAGCTATCAGATACATTTTGTGATACACTGCTCAGATATGAGTTGTGTGTATGCTGATGTTTGTTGAACTTTGAAATTACCTCCACAAAAATGATTACATTTATGGTTGGTCCTCTTCTGTAACATGAGCTAGACACTGAATATGCTCACATTTGCACCTTGAAGCTATCAAAAGAATGAGAAAAAACAATGCACTGAAAGGTGTAGTAAATGGACCGGGTGACATTATTTATCTTATTACTGCGCGAGCATCACTGGAAGTAGCACAATCAAAAGGAAGTCATTTGACAGCAATATGCATTAATGTGCCAATCAGATTTAATTGCTCGTTAACTGAAGGTATCGGGCGCTGTTCTGAAGAGTTCATTCCCAGTTGAACCCCTGTTTCCAGGATTTTTTAAATTGGGGAGGACATAGGGGAATCAAGAACATAGCAGGAAAACCAGAACACTTAATAAGAAAACAAATAAATCAGAAATAGAAAACCGACGTCGAAAACATAATTTCAGGTTTATGAAAATTGTGTCCTATTACAGATTTATTACGTGAAAATTGGAGCTGCCCAAGGATTTAAATATAATCTTCTGTTGGACAATTATTTAGCAAAGCGGAAAATAATATTTAGATTTTAAACTCGTCTAAAACTTATAATCCTACCTTCAATAGCTTAACAGTGAAAAGGTTGAACAATCAAAATATATTTAAAGTACCTAAAGTAAACATACTCAGACACATTAAATAACCATACACATGATATTATCAGATCATATAAATTTATTTATTCTAATTTGTATATTATTATTTATGTGTAAATGGTTTTTGATGTTGCAAAGAATGCCAATATCACCAATATTGCTCTGTTCAAAATATAGCTGAATAAAAAAGTAAAATAGTATAGGAATAGATAGACAAGAATAGATAGTACAAGTACATTAAACCTAAGTAAAGTATATGAGTAAATGTTACATTCTTGCTGGTCCTGTCCGTGC
>VOQK01019392.1:25339-36937 GCA_015052645.1 Benitochromis conjunctus
CTCTCACATGTTGCTCATGTGTTGTACACCTCTGATTGAACCACTGGCTGTGATCAATTTAGACCAGCCATTTATTCCACGTGGTCATATAAGTCTTGAAAGCTCCAGTGAATTATCAGAAAACAGATGCTCACATTTGCACCTTGAAGTCACCTTGCATATTTTATTAAATATACTGATTCGTAATTAATATTTTTCACAGAAGGACCCACCACAGGTTATCTACAGCTGACACACGAAGAGATATTAATTTGGTACAGCTGCAGAGGGCAGCAGAAACAAGCTTTGTTTGAGGGTCTCGCGCTCATTCACACATGCTGTATATAAACAGAGAGTTACAAGGTGCTCACGTAATGACAAAGACGTGTGTCTTTACAATGAGATAAGAAAACACGGGAGAAACACACACGCACACAAAAAAGAAGCAAATGCGAAAGCTTCCAGCTCGTACCCAGAGCCCTCTCTTATTCTGGCCTTACCCACTCCTCCTACCATTAACAGCGAAACAGCTGTGTTGCTAGGAGACGGACAGGTTCCAAGCGTAGTAGACCTACTATCGGGGTCTCACGGTGAAAGGACCTCATTTAAAACATTAGTATTCAAACTGCAACATGGTGTGGATGTAATAGCTATTTTTTTATTTTAAAACTTTCTCCAAATACGGTAGGACGAACTTGTCTGCTTGAGCGTCTTCCGCGCTGTCCCGCCCACACGTGCGTAGCCAAACGTGGGCGGAGTCAAACAGCTGGATACTCGTGGCGGCTGCGATACAGCGGGACTGGCTGCTGTGAAGCCAGCCTCCCCCCACTCATTTCAACGCGAACACGGCTAACCGAAGTCCCGTCTGCTCTGGAAAACTCTACATACTCAAGAAAAAGTACAGCTAAGTCGTGGTAGTTTTTTTGGGGGGTGGGGGTGCCAGAGTTGTGGAGGAAACGCCGGCGTACTCAAAGTTTTCATTTTCCTAAAAATAACAAACAAAAACTGCAAGAATTTGCTAGCTTACAAGGAGGCAGAAGGTGAGTTGTCACAGATTTACCTTTGATGCTTGTTGTTGCTATCTAGAAACATGAAGGTGGGCAGAAAACCGACGCTTTGGAAGCGAAGGATTTTTAAGTAATGTGTCCACCCCAACAAAACCCCAAGAAACGTATAAAATATTGTTGAAGATTTAAGAAAAGCAGAACAGTAAAGTTTAACGAAAGCAGGATTATGTACGGTAATGCAACATGCTGATCGATGTAAATTAAATTGCTGTTATCACTATAGTTTGTTATTGATAGATTCCTTAATCCTTAAATGCTGATGAGTAGGTGAATGCTTCTAATCAACCTCGCGGAACAAGCCTGATCTCATTATCGATCTGCTCATTCACTAGCTGAAAGAAGACATCTGCCACTGTCCCATCACCCGTCCTCCATCTTCAAGAAAATGAATCGGTGTACATGTCAGTCACACTCAGGTAAATGTTAATCCTACTTGAGAAGATATTGCTCAGCTGGCTGGAGAGGAAAAAGAAGAAAGGTGCTGGAAGATGTCTCTGTGGATGATACTACCTGTTAGCCTCCCAGTCCTGACTATCACCGGGATATGGGTTGTGTAAGTATTTCAGTTTTATTTTTTCCCTTTCTTTCTTTCTTTCTTTCTTTTTTTTTTACATCAGAAAAGTTTAAAATCTATGTAAATGTCCTAAAGTTTGACGTCTGGATCTGTACCCTGTCCATAACTTTCAAATAACAAAATACAAATTAAAAATTGGAATCATGTTGAAATAAAAATACTCTTTGATACCCCGGCCTCTCCTGTCTACAGGAGCGCAGCACTACATTTTTACCCTGAATTCCTGGGCGCCATAGCAATTGCACGTGGATTAACTCTTCCCAGTAATGACCTGGGATTATCACCGCTCTCCTAAAAATCAGACATGCAGGTTTGCAGTAAATCTTAATTATCTGCAGTACAGTATCTGAGCAGATGTGCTGGAGAGAAACCCTCCTGGTTATACTTGGACTGACAGCTCTTCTCTCTGTTCTGTTATTTCTTTGGGACGAGGAATGCAAACCCCAGGGGGGAGAGAGACAGATGGCCCAATTCCAAATTGTTGTAGTTCTGAATCAAGGCTATGTGCTGCATCACTGATAGGTTGCATGGGGACTAAACGGCCTAATCAAGCACCAAAGTTGAAACTATACAGCAATTAATGTTGTGGTGTGTGTGGCTACTCAGCAGTCCAATCAGCAGTGTGTATCCAGGTGTAGCGGCTTAATGTCTCCATGCTGATTTGAGAACATGAAGGTGAAAACCAATCTGTCTAGTTTGGGCATTTTTTTTTCTGAGTTGAAAGCTGATCTGAGTTAAGATGCCGAGAGCTGCAGACTGCCAGCCCCCTTTACACCCATTTCCTTCCCGTTACCTTGACAAGGGCGCCTTGTTTCTAAGAGCAGTCAAGAGCCTTTTTCAGCAGGGGAATGTCACAGAATGTGGCATGTTGCATAAGTCCTGCTTCCCAGTGTGGATGCCTGGGTGGGAGTAAGGTAAATACTAGAAAGGGGTGGGAAAGAGCGTAAGCAGAATTTTCACTCAGCATCTGGCGCCCATGCCAAGTGTTTTCTGTGTCAAGTTGGACCACCAAGAAGTCTTGGCTTCTGTTTCTCAACTTTTATCAGTCAGTCAATGTATTTGCATATGTGTCTTTTATGTAATCCAGCAATCATGCTGTAGAAGCAACTGTAGTTTAACCAGTACTTGCCAAATTTTTCTATAGTTTATTGGCCCACACATTTGTCTGAGGTTATTTTTGCAGACCTTTTGGGACTTTTCACTGTTAAAAAAAACACAAAAAACCCCAACAAAAAAAGATTTTTCCATGGAAGTCTTTCTTTATGTAGGGCTTGTTCGGTCCTAAATAAAAAACAGGGTCTGTTCCACTTAAACATTGCTCAAAGGCACATTCAATTACAGCCATTGCTGAGCTCCGATAGGGGTCTAATTATATAAACAAACCTATTATTACTTAGCCTCTGTTGAGCACATAAAGCACTGGTGTAGTTCCAGCTACAGCTAAATAAGTTCACTTTATTTAGAAGCGCCCCAGAGCTGCAGATGCTGTTCTCCCTTTGGAAGCTGGCCAGATGTACAAAATACACCCCAAAATCAAGGGAAAACTTAACAACCTAAGCTTTCTTTTTCCTGCATTTATCCAATGTGGTCTCGTGATTTTTTTTTTTTTTTCTAGATTTTTTATTTTGTTTTTTTCTTGTTGGTACCATTTCTAGTGTTCAGCACATATGCAAAAGAAGCAGACCAAAATGAAAGGTGTGTGTGTTTGTTACTGTGTATCTCAGAAGGTTGAAATATCTCTCACTGTCAGTTATGCCTGAAGGTACACATTGGCACATTTTCCTTTGTAAGATAATCGTAAGTTAATGTGTTATCTGCGAAAAAATTCTCGAGTAAATCGTAGCATTCGTAGCAAGACCTTTAAGTCTTATCACACACTCAATAGATAAAAGGGAGGAAATGGTGCAGTTTTGTTTCTGTTTCTTTATCACAATGAAAAGCTGGAAGTCTTCTTTCACTCACGGTGATGGATTTTCTCAGCGCATTATGTTAGAGCAGCGCTCTTTACAACACACGGTGATTGACGTAGCTCTGTGGTTTCTCCTGTTCTGTATACCTGGAAGACACCTAAATGAGTCATTTGTTTGTTAGCTGAAATCTCGGCCTGCAATTTTGAAAAAAAAAAACGGTCAGACCTACATAGTTTTTTGTGTGTTGTTGCTTGCTGACTTTCATCTACAGTGAGAGATCCGTGGGAACAGTAAGATGCAATAAATGGAAAAAAATCCCAGAGGGTTATTGCCCCCATCTAACCAGCCAGCCAAGTGTTGACAGCCTTTACAGCAGTCAAAACCAGCTGTGCATTTCACTAAGCAAATACAGTGTTAAAAGGCTGGTAGCAGAATTAACTTCACACTTGAACGTTAACTAAAAATAGATACTCCAAGCATTTCTTTTCTAACAGCAGCTGGTGCCCTCAGATTATTTTTAAATGTATTAGGAATAAATAGACACATTGTTGTGATAGTAATGATCGCTATGCTCAGGGCGATATTTATGTCTGTTATGATGGTGAAGATGAGAAAATCTTGACCTTTCAGACAGTCACGCCTAACTTGCGTGTTGTCATTGGATAGGAGGTGCTAGATGGCAATTTCCAGGACAAAGATGTAAACAGACACTGGTGACATGACTGCCATGTATGATACTGGGTGTCACTCTGTGCCCCAGTTCTACATGGCTACTGCTTTGCACACACTACACGAGAAAAAACTGTCCACCTGCTCAGGTTGGACAGCCCGTGTTTCCTGAATCTGATATTGTTTCGACACATGAAATTTTAGCAGATACTGTGTAGTGGAAATAATTTAATGCTGCTATTTTTGACTTTGTAAAATATGTCTTGCTTCTGATTTTTTTCTTGTGTCTTTGGGAAATATCTCTGTCCTTTAAACACTGGCCTGTGAGTAGGATACCATCAGCCATGGAAACATTCCTGATTGGTGCTTAACCTCTTGCTGAACTAGGACTGCTTGCAAAAATGAGGAAATATACTCTGTCTCTATGATTCTGACTGTCTTCCTGTGGTTTTCTGGCAGTTACAAATTGTGTGTTTAGCATTGTGTGTGAATAACAAGGTTATACATGTGACTGTTGCGTTTCCTTCCTGAGATGCCCACCTAGAAATGTGGCTAAAACGATATAGTAAAAGTATCCTGCAGTTAGAAGTAAAAATAAACATATGGTGTGGGATATGTAAACACCTCATAAACCTAAGTTTCCCATCATTTTTTTCTGCATGTGCATATTCATCCCATCTGCATATGCAGTTGTGTGGGACTTGAGCAACAGAGCAGACACAGTTGAGCTGCACATGTTCGTGGCGAGGACTTAATCACAGGACTCACAGTTAAACAGCATTTTCTTCATCCATTCAAAACCACCCGCTGGACATCTGGCCCTTTAATGTAGCCTCCGTATCATTAGCTGAAAATGGTTTGTTATGTGAAAAATATGTGTTTTAAGTATTTCCAGGCAGGGTCACAATGTCAGCTATAATAATGCAAGTGGTCATTGCAGCCTAGATTTGATCTTTAGCCTGAGCAAAAGGGTTTTTTTTGTGGCCAGCACTGGTCTCAATATTTTAAAATCTTTATTAGAAGATGCTATAAAGTACACAGCACTGTTGCTTCACACAAAGAAGGCCCTGGGTTCAAATCAAGCTTTCTGTTTGGTGTTTGCAGAGTCTCTTTGGGTACTTCTGATACCTCCTCCAGTTTCCTCATACAGTCCAGAGGCATGCAGTTAGTGGAGTTAGGTCAATTGGTTGCCCACAGGTGTGAATGTCAGTTCAAATGGTTGTCTGTCTGTAATATCCCCACAACAGACTGGCGGTCTGTCCAGGGTCTACCCTGCCTCTCTTCTCACATCTGCCCCTGCGTCCCTGAATTGATGATAAGCAGAGGAAAATGAATGGATCAATATATTAAACATTGGTGTTTGTGTTTAGTGGTGACACGACCAAAAATCTGGACATGCTTTCTTGTGTTTCTTTATCAGCTGACATATACATCACTGAATGCATCTCGGCTATTATGTAATTTATGTTAGATTATTGACCTCTGTGTGGCTGCGGCTGGTCAGTACCCTCACCACAGTCATAACACTTTGACAAAAATGAGCCATCTGAGTTAAATGGTAAATGGAGTGGTTCTTATAGGTGTTTTTTTTACTTTACTTGAGCACCCAAAGTGCAACAGTTTCAGATAAAGGGTAAGAAATGGTGAAATGTCAGGTCAACAACTGTTCCTGAAAGTTAAAACAGGTGCTGGTGCAGGATTTTAGGTCACCGTTAATGTTCAGTAAATGAAAAGACCTGCAGTCGTATGTAGGTCATTTTCAGTCATATAAAATCATCACTGTACATAAGCGACTGCACGAGAATTTACTAGTGCAAAGACATGACAGATATGCAAAAGGTTTTCAGTGAGCTTGTCAGTTGAAGGCCACATGGGTTTTGCATGAATCTGTTCAGGATTCATGTTCACTTTTATATTACATTTCCTTGCTGTTGTGGTCTGTCTCTTCTCGTGACAACCTAGTGTCACAGTAGTGTCAGGTTATTGTGTTAGCTGTGGCTTTTGCATTGAACTCCCCACACTGCTTTTCACTTGAATTCAATGACCTGAAAAAAACTTCCCTTTCTGAGGCTGCGTGTGAGAAGTTTCTTATTTCCTACCACTCTAACGGTTTTTGCCATATGAATGCTCATTGAGTCACTTTAATAGTTACAGCACATGCTAAAGATATAAAATAACCGTTTCCAAAAAATAACTGTTCCCTTTGATTTTGGCTAATCATTTCCTTTTCCTTTTTAGCTATGCCATGGCTCTTTACAACCAGCACGTCTGCCCTGTGGAAAACTGGTATGTTGACATCTATTCTGTATTTTGCTGATCCCTACAGTCAGTCTTGACCTTCCTCACACCTCTTTTGCAACAAGAGCCAATGAGAATAACTCAGTCACCTGAAAAACATTTGAGAGACTCATTAAAATCCGCTCTCAGATCAGTTCAATGTTATTTACTTGGTGACAAATCTCAACAACAGTTACAGCAAGGCACTTTATATTGTAACGTAAAGACCCTACAATAATACAGAGAAAACCCCAACAATCAGATGAACCCCTATGAACAAGCACTTGGTGACCGTGGGAAGGAAAAACTCCCTTTTAATAGGAAGCAACCTCCAGCATAACCAGGCTCAGGGAGGGGCGGGCATCTGCTGCAACCAGTTGTTGTTGAGGGGTGGGAGGTAGGAGAAAGACACACTGTGGAGGAGAGCCAGAGATGAATATTAATCTAGAAAATCAGCACAAATGTAAAGCTGTGATGCTGAAAAATATGTCATTGCTGTCAGATCGTGTGCTCTGCTGCTCTGGGTGCTGGGCTCATTTCGGACAAGCTGAGGTTAATCTCCACGAGCAGAGCTAGCATTTGATGACACAGTGGTTTTCTGCCTCTTTGACACACCAACCCTAAAAACAAAAGAAATCCTGGGTGTGATCCCACAAAATGGTTCTTAATATACAGTTACTGTACTGTGGTACAACTAACTACATTAAACGGCTTCTCATGTATTTTTACTAGACCCAGAGAAGAAATTTGCTATTTTCCACCATGTGTCCACAGCCTAAAATAAACGCTTTTAATCTCAATATTTAACATTTACTTTTGTACTGCCATACATGTTTGGTTGTGTTTTTTTTTTTCAGGCTGTATAACCAGTCATGTGAGGAAGAGCTGTATTTGCAGAGCGGGCCATCCTTGTGCTGCACACTCGACAATGTACCTCTCATCAGGTCAGTGAGATGGAGTCCTACCTCTCGTCCGTCTCTTCTCTGCCCCTTTGTTTCTGCTGAGTCAGAACAGGAACACTGTCCCATTGTTTTGCGTGACCCCTGTCGGCACATTGTTGATTTAAAAAGAAAAAAAAGCGAGTGAGGAGGAGGAGACGTTTCTTCTCTGTGTGTGTGTGTGTGTGCGTGTGCAGTGTGTGTGCATTCTGAAAATAACTTGTGGCAGAAATTTCCTGCCTGCCACCGTGGCACTTTGGAGGCAAAACACGGGCCTACGCTCAGCCGTGTAAACACACATACGCACATGGAGGAGTCGGCTTACAATCGAGAGGAAATCAAGACACTCCTGCTTCTTTGTTTGGGTTTTTGGCCCTCTCAGCTTTCAACATCAAAGACAAAGTTAATCTTTAATATAGCAGCGCTGTTGTTGCTAAGCAGTCGACGCAGAGAAGGTGGAAGAGGCATTTTTCTTAATCTGTGTTAAATGCCGTGCTGTTGAGTAAAAATAAAACGGACCTTCGAACAATCCATAGATCAAAGAATTGTTTAAAATGTATTCATGTCAGCTTTAGTCTGTCTACTGAATGGTGCGTTTTGATTCATGTAGTGAAGAATGTGTGTATGACTTGAGTCAGCTGAGAGAGCTTTGGTTTCAATGGGAGTTTAGGTACAGACAGCCAGTGTTGACTGTCTCTGAGCTTTCCCGCCTACAAACATTTCCCATTCGTAGAATAAAGGCAGCATGCAGTAGGTGAAAAGTCAAGCACTTGACTTCAGGATGTGAGGAACAGGCGGACAGTACCTCTGGCTGTTTTGATGGTTGGAGTATAGGCAGTGGTGCATTGTTTCGCGGTATTGCTCTGATTGGTTTCTTGTTATTGTTTCTTGCAGTAAATGTGGGACTCTTCCTCCTGAGAGCTGCTTCTTCAGCCTTATCTGCAGCACGGGCTCATTCATGGGTAAGGGATCATAAGGCATGGCTCAGGACACAATAGACTGGCTTATATTAACTGTGTAGACCAGCAAGCTAAAATTTCAAGACACACCTGCATTCACACTTGCAGAAAATAGCCTATACTTTATCTGAAATATCACCTTTTAAATTTATATTGTCACATAAAAGCCCTTTCGCTAGCATATTTGTTGTAGCTGGAGCTAACATGACACCTACAGTTTAGTTAGCTGTAGTTTGCGCCTCATAAGAAAGCAATCAGACCCTTGGATACTTATTAATATAGTACACTTAATTCTTAGTCTTTACATTTTGTACAACTTCAGTTATAATGTGTGCTTGCCACAGAATCTGGACATGCCTCTAGCCACAACAAATGGAAACCTCTAGCATAGACACATGCCAGAAGGAGGGCAGCCAGGTCAACATAAGCATATTTATTGAAGTGCACACATTGTAGTTCAGGTGAAATAGAAAAAGGAAGGGGCTTGTTTGCCTAACAATGGTAAGATCCCCAATTTGATTCGTAGAGTTGACGCGAATCGCTTGGGGGTTGCGTCAGGACGGGCATCCGGCATAACAGTCAATCAGATTAAACATGTGAAGCTGCCCAATGTGGCAACCCCCTGTGAATAAGGGGGAAGCTGAAAGTACAAATTAGCTGTAATACAGAATTATCCACAAACAAGTCCAAGCACAGATGCAAAGAAAGCACTTGTGTGTGAAAGAAAGAATGAGCTCCCATGTGCTGGTCTGCATGTTTTCTGTGAGTCTCTACATGTGCTGCTGCCCTGCGCTCACTAGTGGCTCCGACTGCCCCGATCTTGATAATGTTTTCCAGCTGTGGTTAATTTTCTAGCTGTGTGTAAAAAGTTACTGTGCTTTGTTTTTATCCAAGCCTCTAGCAGCCATTTTTCTGTCTGACTGTGAGACTCTGGACAGTGTAAACTGTCTTTTTGAGATGCAAATTGTAGCTCTGGTCTTGGCTTGTGACAAGAATGGAGGAACTTTGCAGCATTGTATACTGTATGTGTATACAACGCTGAAAAAGGAGGCAGATGGTTGCATTTCAGGAGCTGCATTTCAGCCCTTGTGTACATACAGGCTTTTTCCAGGCTCTTAACAGACCCCTTAGGTGGTGAATACACACCTTAGTACAACTGGTGCACACATAGTTAAAGAAACGAAATCAGTCAAATCAGTAGATAACATTATTGGTGTAAGAGAAAGACGCCTTGGCTAAGCACTGCCCTTTGATTTTCGTGTTTTAATTCAGTGAAATTATGTGGCAGTGAGAAAATATTGTAACCACTGTTGCTTCATCACGATGATGGATTTTGTCTGGCTTAGTTAAGACGTAGCTCTGTCGTAACTTTTGTTTGAAACATGTTTACCAAGAATGAGTCTTTCATAATATGTATGCAGTAAAAGTGTGAAAAAATGACGTGTGGTGCAGGATTACCTCCACTACTTCCGCGCACAGTGACTGTTAAACAGTTTTAATCTAACTTTCTTAGTTCCTCTTCCTTTGAATGAAGCTTCTCTCGTGCTCATTGTTGGTCGTCCCCCAAACCGTCAGTGATAGCAACCAAAAGAAAAGATGGCTTACAAAGGACATAGCAAGTAAAAAAAACAATACATTTTTTATTGTGAAAGGATAAAAGCTCGTATCTGAGTCTTTATCATAAATGTGTTTTGAGATGTTAGAGACGCACGTTTTTTCCCAGTTACTTAACAACATGTCAGCTAATATTTTGTTTTCGTTAGAACACAACTTGAGCTGAATCAATTAAGAAAGTGGGAACGTTAGCGTGTCAACATGTTTCACATTTTGATTTTTGTGGGGGTTTTTTGTGGATTTTGATTATATTTCTAATTAAGGGACTTTAATATGAACCCACAATAAGTAATTTTAGTGAAACACCCCACCTTCATCCGTTAAAGTGTTTTTTGGAGAACTAATGAGAGTTAGGAATTGAAAATCTGCATAATTCCTATTAAGATGTATCTTTTCTCTGCATTTCTGTTCTTTTAAAAAAAAACCCTTCTTGCTGTCACTCACTGTAGGACAGACTATATGTACTATAAACTATACTACGGCTTTAATTCTGAATTATTTCTCACATTGTTTTAACTGAGCTCAGTCGCACTTTCACCCACTCGGGTGAATCTGTGAGGTTTGGAAGCTTTAAGTTTCAAATCTTTTTGGTCGCATTGAAGCTGCTTTTTTTTCCCCTTTGCAATCCCATCAGTCTGAACATGGCGTATGTTAATACTGTTTATAAAGTCTGTACATAAGCTGATGTGGTATGTAGCTATACAACAGATTATTGTAAATATTGCGTGCTTAGCTTGGTAGCTCATTGATTCATGTTTTACTTGGATGGCTGTGCCTGCTATAGTTGGTTTAGGTGTCACTTCCAAATGGAGTCACATGGACTTGGTGAACTGTAGTTCGCCCTGTAATCGTTCTTCTTCATTTCAGTTCAGTTCCCACTTTTCTGCCAGTGTAGACACAAAACATTTTAAAGACAACGCATGCTTTCTCTGTCTCATACCTTCTGTGGGAGACGGTGAAGTGGGGTGTTTGAGCTGAAATATAGCCCCTCTTACAGGTGGCAGGGTTTTTTCTACTGTGAGGTGCAAGTGTGGCTGGGTAATAGGCACTTTGTGAATGCACATTAATTTCAGTGTTAATTCAGCCCCGCGTATGTGAATGCAAAGGCAAGTTCAAGGCTATGTATGCATGAGAGATTGTCCACCTTGTTGCAAGTTTACATGCAAGACAGAAGCAGTGTGTGAGTCAGCGTCTGTGGGAGCACTTTACTTCCTGCACTGGGCTTCCTGACTTCAGAGAAAACAGCAAGAACTTCTAAAGGGCAGCTCGGTGGAAGGTAACCAAGTGGTGAACCGGTGTTAGGTGCTGTTGCATGGTATCCTTGGGTAAAATAAGCTGTCACACTGCAGCTTGTTGTGACCTTCGAGTCCAGGTGGAGCTTACTCATGGGGCATGAAGCCCTTACGCTGGAGGAGGCCATGACTTTAGTAAACATGCATCATCAGACAAGGATACCAAAAAAACTGCCCACACAAATGTGCCTAGAATAGAAGAAGAACACAGATTTCTTACAGAGAGAAGCTGTTCATCCTTGTCTTTAACCTTCAGGCATAGCTTTCATCATTCCAGGATGACTGCAAAATGCCAACAAGTTTAAACACGCTCATTTGT
>VOQK01019395.1:43346-58893 GCA_015052645.1 Benitochromis conjunctus
AAGGATTTTTAAGGCCAAAACTTGTGATTTAAAAAAAAAGTTTATTTGTATTTTTCCTTTTGGACACATAAAACATAAACAAACGTCCCTAACATTTATTATGTTTATTTGTTATGTTTATGTTTATTTCCCCAGATAATATGACAATGAAGGTTGAAAAAAACTTGTTTTTACTGTCGCAACAAGTCATGGATTGCTCGTTTGCATTCTGTTAGCAAGTTTTGGGAGCAGCGCCCTCTGGTGGGCGAGTCATGCAACATCAACACACATAACACAGTTGAAGGATGTTTCTCTCATTTCTTCTTCTATCCATCTGTCCATTCTCGTCCACTTATCCTTAACAGGGTTGTGTGGGGCTGGAGCCCAGCTACCATAAGGCGAGAGGTGGGGTACACCCTGGACAGACTGTCAATCTGACACAAGGCTAACACAGAAAGACAGACTGTGGGAGGAAGCTGGAGTACCCGGGGAGGACCCATGCAAATATGGTGAGCACATGCAAACTCCACACAGAAAGGCCCCGGCCTGATGGTGGAGCTTCTTACTGTGAGCCAACAGTGTTAAGCGTGTTACTTTTAAATTTCCACCTTCCCCTGTTAATAATCCTAATACCGACAGATCGGCAACGAGCTAATATTAGCCAATATATCCGTCAGACTCTATGTCAAATCAAATACATGTGGCTGATTTCACTGGGGTCACCCTTTGTGCACAAGGAAGCACGCAAAAGAATAGTAGAGATACAGCATTAAAAATGTTTGCTTTGTTTTTATATATAACACATTAGATCAGGGCTGAGCAAATTCCCCAGAGACAATGTAAAACACAAAAGAGTGGACGGTTGACTGCTACTACTCAAGGCCATACAAGAGCATTTAACTAGCAGAGATTAACTATTGTATTCCCACTGGTAGTCTAGATGTCCTAGTGTAGCACCTCAGGGAGGAGCGATACCAGGAAGGGAGTGGTGAAAGGCCTAAAAGAAAAGGAATGTGGGGTGAAGCGTCCATATCGTGGTGATGGATTTGAAATCCTGACATTATAGAGTGACAGGTGAAACAGAACAAAAGCACTCAGCTTCCATTTGTTTTTATCACCTGAGTCGCTCTGTAAGGCAGTGATTATTTTGTCATATTGATTATTGCATGCCACCGGAAATCATTCCAATCCTGGTGTGTGAGGATGGTGTTAATGACTTCCGTATATTGAGAATAACAATAAAAAAAGAAATGGTAGAAATGGTGGAATAGAGATCCTTGTGCAGACCTCAACCTGAATTCCTGAATTCCAAACCTTATTTAAACTTTAAAATTGACGGCACAGCAGCTGCGTTCACAAGTCAATTTATTCCCTCCCAAAATATGTCTCTCATTTTCCCCCACTGTCTTGACCAAGCCTACAGATGACAGCAGTCAATCTAACTCGGACGGACATATTTGTGGAACTTCCTCAAACTGCTCCTGATCCTTCTCTGACATCTTCTCGGGCCATTTCTCGTTAGCGTTCATAACGTCACGGCCATACCCACTGCCATTCATGTTACAATGCTATATGATATGTTTCACTCAAATCAGTCTCTCCCTCTCTGACACACACACACACGCACACACACACACACAATCCAAGGTTGCAGTGCCTTGCAATCAGCAGTCATCCAGGTAAATGGTACAAATTCCACACTCCCAACTTTAAGATGCCTTTGAGTTAATTTTGAAAATCAGGCATCAGAGCAGGCAATTACAGAAGTGAACCTGAGCAAACTATTTTTTTTTTTCCTGGGAAAACTTTTATTTTTCCTGTTATACTGAGTTTTTTCAGTTATAGTTGGAAATTTTTCGCACACAATAATCAACAATGCCTCGAGATTAACACGTGTTGTTTCTCTCAAATGAAAAAAAAAAATCAACAAATTTCAGGCGCAATCAGGTATAACCACAGCTTAATCACACAAACACAAATAATAATGCATTGCAGTGACATTATCACTGTCTGGGAGGATTGTTGATCATATTTTCAGGTTTTTCTGGCTTTGTAATTATGGCTGTGTTATAGTTGCAGTTCCTTTAAGTGTTTTACAGCAAATGAGGACAGTAGATGCCACTGTGGACACACCCTTGAGTTGTTCCTTACGCCATATCTTCCATTTTCCAGTGGAATATATGAATGCAGGAAACATATAGCAATGATACTTAGTCTTTTTGGAATCCCTCAACCGCCTACCACTTTCCCTTCATCCTTCCTCCTCTCTGTTTCCCTATCTCTGCTTCTCTGCATCTTCCCTCTCCGTGCTTCTGCCTGGAAGTGGAACCGATCATTCCGGATTCTCTCCTCCATCACTGAATAAAGCTCCTCTACTTGTGATGCAGAGCGGGAGAAAAAGCAGAGGAATATGGCATGTATCCAGCATTGCTGGTTCAGAGAGAAGAAGTGCAGCATTTTGTATGCAGGCAGGATTAGCCTAATTGAAGTGTCAGCCTGAGAAAATTGTGGATGCGTGCGGGTTAATGTCTGGGTATAGCAGAAGCTTCACTCTTCTCAGTGATGATGAGAAATTTGGCTATCATTGCAGGCCTCATTTGATTGTATGTGAGTGTGTGCGAGTGTGAGTATGGGCGCTTGGGTACGGTGATGGTTATTGGAAAACGCACCATCTAGTTGAATTGTAATGCTGAGACAGCGAGTTGGAAGCTGTTGGCTCCAGTCTTTACTGAGCCATTACATTAAAGTCCCCCTTCAATTAAAATCACGTTTTAACCTCGTTAAAATGTCCATGTATATCTTTTTTTAGATGCAGCGAAACATATGACCAACAAAACAATCAACGCTATGGCTAGGCAATACCGCCATGGAGCTACAATTGATCAACGACAGTCTCAAAAACATAGATTTTGAGAGTCAGGGTTCTATAGTTAATATAACTCACAACCTACAGGGTGGGGCTAGCCACCATGAAAGTTTCATAAACAAAATGCTCCTTAATTACTGACTGTACCTTTAATGTTGTACTTGTAAATTCACCTTCAGACTCAAGATATGAAGGATCATACCTTTGTTTTATCGTTGGAGAAAGGTTTTCCTTTTCAGATTAGACATGCAACCCTCCGTTCTCGGACAGCTGACAAGCTGGCTAAAGAGCAACATCAGCTAGTTATGAGCTAACATTATGCTAGCTAATGTAGGTTTGAGTATAGTATAGAGTAAAGTCACACTTTCCCCCTGATGAACAGTTTGACTACATGTCATAAAAGAGTTTATTTAGTGACACAAACAGCAACGCTTAGCAACAGAAAACTTCATGACAACTCATGTCTGTATCACTATCATTGGACAGAAGTAAGCTTCATGGACTCCTTTCACAAAGTTTTACAGGACTCTCACCCGACACTGATAGCTGAGGTAAACAGCTGACTGATAACTGAATGGTCAACTGAACACAGATAAGAAAAAAAAGCTCTTTAACTTTGAGGTTAACTCAGTGGTAAATTAAACTCAGGACCCGTTTTGATGAGTTACATTAATTTGGAAACTTGTGAACAAACTGATCAACAGATGCGTTGGCCTTTGCTAACACCTGACATTAAGGTGGTGTGAGCTGAATGATACCATTTCCTGCCACCTGTCTCTGCTTCTATCAGAGTAATTGTCACTGTAATTGAAATGTGTCAGTGTGACAGTGATAACAGTGAATTAATGCTGAACCTCAGAGGGGGAAATAAAATCATACAAGCTTCGCTGAAGCCATACTGCCGAGCAACACATTGCAGGTATGTGCAAGAGCTATTATTGCCTTGTCAAGGCACGAACCAAATGACTACCTTAAACAGGTCTCACTCAACATTTTCGCAGCATATGCAGGAGAAAAGAATGCTTCAATGGTTGTACCAGACTTGTAGGAGAGAAAAAGTTAGCTGTATCCGGCACAGAATAACAACAGTTTCCTCCTCTTTTTATTCATCAAATAGCAGCACATTGTTACACTCTATTTTTTAGCTTTTAGTTTCACTGATAAACAAGAAACAGATTTGCTTCTGCTAGCTCATTGTTAAAGATAACCAATTCTTCAAATGAGCTGTTGTGCTGTGTTACGACTGCTGTCGTAATGTTGTCTCTCATATGCAAATTTATGTGAACAAGTGCCTTTCTGTCATTGGGGGATCCAGGGGACGGTTCCTGCGGATTGGCTAACTACCTGGGGACAACGTATTTGATGACACCGCCATGGCCAGCCAGTCATCCTCGGCTCAACTCAACCGGCAGACTTTATGTTACCTGTCCAGCGCTGTTTCTTTATACAGGAGCATGTAGGGGTGGGCAGCCTTTTTATTTTGGATTACCCTTTTCTCATGTTTTTGTTAGTTAGGGAGATAACTCATTGCCATTTGGTTTGATTCTGTTCATAGCTAAGTTTGGTAGATCCTGTAGATGGGCTCCTTTTGTTTGTTGTTTTTGCGTTAGGTCCACCCCGAAGTTTTAACCCTTTGTCTTACATTAAACCCAGTCATTGTAAATAAATCACCATGAAACGTTACTAACTGTGTGCTGTGCTGCTTGGGGTCAGACGGGGATGGATCACCCTTATGTTGTGGTCCAGCCAACCCTAGACGAGCCATAAAAGTATTTGCCTCCTTCCTGATTTATTTATCTGACCCTTACAGGTTTCAAATCAAAGAAATTTAACATCAGACAAACTAACTAAATACAAAATGCAGCTTTTAAACAATGATTTAATTTATAAAGAGAAAAAATTTATCCAGACTTAAAAAAATAAATTATCCTCTAGACCTAATTACTGGTTATGTCACCCTTGGAAGCAAAAACTACACGCATATGTGAAAACTGATAATGAGTCTTTCATGTTGTTGTTGTGGAATTTTGAATCATTCAGGTGGTTGCTGTAGTTTCGGTCCTTGTCTTGCTACATAAGCCAAGTACTTGAGCTTCAGGCTGGGTATTATCCTTCAAGAGTCTTTTTTTTTTTGGTTGGGGGCGGGTGTTTGCCTTCAATAAATAGTAAAAAGGGGACAGGAAAGCATGGCAAAGATAGGTTGCTAGAATTTAGTCTTGTGTCACATGATGACCTGCTAGCCCATGAGCTAACACACACTTTACTGGTAGAGAGCAGAATTTATGGCTTAATCATGCAGGTCCTGAATGCCACCAAAGCATTCAGGACCTGCTTTGGTAATGGCCAGACCATTACACTACCACCACCATGTTTGACAGTTGGTATCAGGTTCTTTTTATGAAATGCTCTTTGTTTACCTCAGATGTAACAGCCCTCAGTCCTCTGAAAAAAAATATCTTTCATCTCGTTAGTCCACAGAATATTTTCCCAAAAGTCTCGGGGATCATCAAGATGTCTTCTTTATGTTATTTTTGGTCAGCAGTGGTTTTTTCCTTGAAACTCTCCCATGGATGATGTTTTTGCCCAGTCTCTTTGTTAGTGTTGAATCATGAACTCTGACCCGCAGTTCTTTAGAGATTGTTCTGTGTTCTTTGTAACTTCCTGGATGAGTTGTCGATGCGCTCTTGGAGTAATTTCGGTAAGCCGACCACTCCTGGGAAGGTTCCCCACAGTTCCAATTTTTCTCTATTTGTTGATAATGGCTCTCACTGTGATTCACTAGAATCCCAAAGCCTTAGAAATGGCTCTGTAACCCTTTCAAGACTGATAGATGTCAGTGACTTTGCTTCTCAGCTGTTTCTTTAGATTGTTGTCTACTTCTCTTTGTCAAGCACGTTATATTTAAGTAATTTTGCGATTCAGATGTCTGTGCTTAATTACAGTTAATTAATGACTTAACAAAGGGGGCAATTACTTTTTCAGAGAGGCCAGGTAGTTTTGGATAGTTTTTTTTTGCTCCTAGAAAAATGTGTGAATTTAAAACTGCATTTTATATTCACCCGGGTTATCTTTGTCTAATATTAAAATGTGTTTGATGGTCAAACATATAACGGTGACAAATAAGAAAAACACGTAGCGGAAAATGTTTTTTCACAGCGCTGTACATTCTTACAGTTTGTCATGTTAAAACAGAGCCCCCCCCCAGAAGGGGCTTCAGAAAGACGCTTTATTATTGGCAATTGTATGGGATTTACACTACACAGTTTAATTAGCTCTTCCCATCATCTGAACATGTTTTACATGTTAAAAAAAAGAAAGAAAAACTGGCCACCTTATGGTTATGGGGATATCATGAGCTGCTGTATCTGCTAGTGGCAAATTTTGTCATCTGTGATTAATGCCTTTCTGTTGGCAAACTTGGCTGTTGCCTATTTCATGTGCTCTCTGGTGAAATATTCCTCTTGGTCACAGATGGTTTAGTTGAGAAAAAAAACACCACGCTAACTGAATTAGCTGAGTGCATAGGAGCCCATCGGTATTAGTCTGGCTTTAGCAGAGCATGGGCAGGTACGGTGCAGTCGAAACAAACAGTAAAGCCAAGCGGACAAATCTGCCGGTCAATTTTCCACATATGAACCAAACAGACACTTCCCCCTTCTTATTTCCAAATGAGCAAAAATAACATGGCAGTTTGCTGCAGTGAGAGTTCATAATACAGAAGATCGTGTTCAATAACAACTAACATTTCTATAGGTTTTTTTTAAATGGAGTTCATGTGGCACCTCTACAGATTAAGTAAGGTGAATCAATGGCATCATCAGCGACAATAAAAGATATCGTGCAAAGCCATTTAACGACAGATGCAATTATCCAGACCGGTCTGGATGCATCTATATAATGTAGACGTGTGACTAGACTATAAAATATCTGCAATTAGAAAAAAAATGTATTGTGACAAAGAGAATTCATTTGTGAATTTTAATGTGTAACACATCTATGCTTTTTAAAGATATGGGGCTCCACCAACATCAGTCATCACTGACTGTACTGTCAGTCAAATTTGCATCCTCCCGAGCTTCAGGAAATCATAACCTAAGCATAGGTATGATGTCATCCAATATAGCCTGGAGTGTTTCTGATGAAGTCAATTTACTTAATGTGTATGAGATGGAATTGGCAGCTTTGCTCATGGCCACAGTGGGGTTACCCCACTGGAGGACCGGCTAGCAATTTAATATTGCTGACTCGTGAGATCCTGAAGATGAGGTCAGCCTTAAATGCTGCCGTAGGGATTCTGGCACCAATAGTGACGTCACTAAAAGGGGGCAGCTGTCGAGGTCAAGACCTCTGCGAGTCCTTCTGCACCACACATCAGCTCATCCAGGTGTCAAAGTAACTCCAACAGTAGTTGCTCGAGCCACCACCCTATGTTGCCCTATGCTGTGATCACATGATGCCAAGTTTTTTATTGAATAAAACTTTATTTTACCTGCTTTCTCACTTGCTCACCGTTAAACACATCCAAATGCTGTTTTCAAAACGTTGGCTTTTGCGCTCTTGTGTTCCAAAGTATAACAGAGCTGATTAAAGTCAGACAACGTCCAACGGTGCCACACTCAAAATCAAGCCCATCTAGTAGCCCTATCTGAGAGCATCAAGCCCACTTTGCAGTACGTTAGCACCTAAATTACAGTTAATTTACACTGATGACAAAGAGTGGGCGAGTGAGTGGTAAATACTCAGTACAACTGTAGCCAGTGTCTTACCAAGAGAGCCGGGCTGAGAGTTGGCAGAGGCACGCGTGGGATGGATTAGTGTCTTCTTGTTTATTGCGCTTTAATAGGATTTGATTTTATAGATTTTTTTGGCAATTCCTCCTCCTCCCAACACACCATCTGAGGGATGAGAGATACATAATATGGATTAAGAAATGCCTTCTTTGAGAAAAATTTGTGTCTGTTGCTTTGCTCCAGGAAGATATTATCCTGCCTTTGGAGTAGACATATATTACAGTACCTAGTGCATATATATACACACGTGTATATATAAAACAAAGTCATGTTAACATGCATGCCCCTCGGATGAAAAAGAGCTATCCGTTGATCTTTTAGGAAGTGAATTATTGCTGACAATGAGAACTTGAAAGTGATGTCATGTCTTCTTAGTGTAACACCGTGAAGATTACAGTAGCTATTCCACCCAGATATTGGATTATGTTACTCGCAGAACAGATGAGTCAGTTAAGTGTTTCCAGAAGTATCTATAAAAGTACCACGGTAGCTGTAGGAAGAGTCAGTCTTTGTAAAGCTGTGCTGTAAAAAGCCTCACTGAATACCCAACGGCATCTGTCACATTTGGAGTTAGGGCAACTATTTCATATTTAAAAATAAACCGCTCTTCTGCAGAGCTCATCGTGTAGCTGCCTTTGCGAGGCGCTGCTCAGAAGACGTCTCTGTCTTCGTGGGAGAAAAGCCATAGAGAATAACTCAAATTAAAGGTCATGGGTAAAGTTCGCACAAATACGTCGGGAGGAAGTGATTTTGTCATGTGCTGTAATGCACATATGAGCGGGAGCAAAATGCTGGAGGTTTCAAGCAAGACTGTTATTTATCTAGTACAAGCAGGCAACATACAGCAGCAAGGATGTTTGGATTATACGCTTAGGAAAACACACCACAAACTCCCCGCAGAAGAAACATTGACAGGCTGCTTTCTTTGCTTTGAAGCTTACACGTTCAAATAGTTTTCTAATTATTTGAGTGGCTGATCAGGCAGCAGGAGGACCTCCACTTAAAATTAAATGTAAATATTTCAAGATTTACGTTTGGTTTTTTTCTCCTCAAACTTTACAAACGCACGCTTCAGATTGCTGGGACTCGTGAATCTGAACGGCAGCATAATGGCAATAAATACTGGGAATGGCACATTGGATTTGCTATTTGAAGTGGAAAGCTTTAGCCCTTTAACTTGACACTCGTTTTATTGCTGCCATTAAAACCCTGAAGTGCCTGGAGTTGTTAACATAAGAGAAACAAAGGCAAAAAAAGTCCAATGACTAGGGTCTCCCATCACAAGAAACACACACACACACACAAAAAAGGAATTGAAAAATGTGTCATGACAAACATTTTTTATAGTGTGTTATAGTATTTAATGTATAAGCTCAAAGAGCTTGGGGTGCTGATTAAGTTTGGCCGGTGTGCAGATATAATTGGCTGTGGGTGTCGTCCAAACTCTCTAAGCCTCCAAATGCGACCCATTAAAGATACAGTATACCCCCTCTTCCTCTTTAATATAATGAGGCATTCAGAGAGCTGCCTTTTGACTACACTCCCAAACTTTTGTCATATTTTCACCTTATCGGTGTTAATTCCAGTGACAGCCTGCAGATAAATTCAGAGCTGTCTCTGAGCTACAACAACAGTTCCCGGAAATCCTCTGTGGTGGGGAAAAAAAACAGTTTCATAGGGTTGAAAAACCCCACGCACCCAAACCTGCTTATTGTATACAGATTCCTCAGTGAGAATTAAAAATAATTCACTGTCACCCAAAGGCTTACTGTGTACTGCTGCATGGTATGTACATTTATCTTACATATGAGCAAGGAATTAGGGTTAGCGGAGTAGAAACGGTGAGTGTGCTTTGGAGACTTTTTTTTTGCTCCAGTGTCTCCAAACTGCAGAGAAGAAAACCCATCCTCTGTATACGTGTCAAATTTGTTGCTTGGGAGTCACAGTCATTGTCACATTCCTGCCTCCTTTCTGACTCTCATAAACTTTGGCAATACGGTGCTTAACAAACCTATTAGCTCACCAACCAATGCAAGGTTTAGCTGTAAGTACAGCTAAACTGCTAAATTAACATCGATAATTACCCAAATCATTTTTCATGTTTTTGTAATGGTTGGTCCACCGATGTGTGCACGCTCTTCAATCAAAACAATATTTTTAACGCTAAAATATCATTATTATTGCGAGACGTGAATTTTGAGATAAATGAGACACATGAAATTACGTGTTGCCGTCTGTCTGTCCAAGTCGGACCATGGTTGCTTAGAGACAGGTTGCTTCCCACCACATGACCTGTGCAATCACCTTATATCCAGACATGCAAGACCCTGAACATCTGGGAAATCACTTTTGATCACCACTTTTTGAATAAATAAATGCAATCTTTGTGAAAATAATTATCACGAAAAAAAAAAAACATTCAGAGATTTATGCTACCAACACCCAATGCATAAGGCCTTTGAAACCAGCATCGCAGAAATCATTTACAGTATTACCAGTTTGTTAAACGTCATTTTCACCTTCACAGTAATGTAACTAGTCCATTTTTAACTTTAACCAAAACAAGAAGATCTTAACCAAAGTTGAATTAACTGTCTGCTTCCCATTCTTATGCGGTTATTACAGCGTTGCGGCATAGCTTGTTGTTACATCTTTGATTGAGAGCAATGTGAGAGAAAAAAAAAAAACTGCAACTCAATTTACATGAGTAGAAATTAGAGCAGATAAAACTGTAAATAATAGGACAGAGTGGATTTTAATAAAATATCTAATTAAAAACTTAATGTGAGTGCAAAATACCCATATTATACCCCGAGCTTTCTCTTTAAAGATTAATATTAAATGACCTGCTAATGGGGTGACACTGAATTCTGTATTTATGACAGACTTTTGTTTACTCAGGCTCACGGCACGACGTATTCTGTCTTGGAGTACTTTTAGCACCTGCTTGAGCTCGCCACTTTAGAGCTGATGGACGAAGTATCTCAAGAAAATAAATTCAGCTCCTGTGACTGTTATTGCTCTGGCTGCTGTCCAAGCATATGGTGACCATCAGTCTAAAAAGAAATACAGGAAATCCTGGGTTTCAGTCAGAAAAGGACTGAGAACAGCTGCTGTCTTAGTAGTGGGAAATAAAGGTAAGCCGAAAGGGAGGACAAATCCGGCACGGAAACTAGGCATTTTGCCTCAGTGATGTCATGGTCTCGTCCAAATATAAGCCGAGCATGTGAATGGGAAGCCAAAGGTCTGTCGTCTCTCACCGTTATTTGGGATGACACGTGCTTAACACTGAGCCATGACCCCATTGTCGAGGAATGGAGTGGGAAAGAAAAACTGGGATCAAGTACAGATGAGAAAGGCTAACCTCTGAGCAAACTTGTAACTACAAAAAAAACAAAACTTGGCAGGCGAGCAGGCATTATTGCACAGGGATTCACTTCACGCAAACATGCGATTCTAGTTTTAAGACAGCTCTGTAGCCACGTCTTTGCGCTGTAAGTACAGCTAAACTGATTTTTGACCTTTCCCCCATGCCATGATTTTATCTCATTGGGTCTTTATAGGAAATTCTGCAAAAATTAATCTGGAAATACACCAATATCTTTATGTGTTGTGCTTACAAGAAGTAGATGGACATATTGCCACAGTGACCTTTACCTTTGACCAATAAAATGTAATCATTTCATCCTTAAGTCCCAGTTTGTGCCAGATTTTAGCAAACAGAAATGTGCTGGACTGTTGAACAACACTGAACACATACTTCCTACAGCCAGGCTCTCAGGCATTAAACGATATGCATTTTCCAGTTTGGCTTTCAAGGACACAGTTTACGTAAAGGCATGTGATAAAGAACGTTTTATGTGTAGCTCAGTGAAAAATAACGATTCACGATTCAATAGCGTGTGGATCCACGACCAACTGTTTTCTGTATTTCTGTACTTCGTCTGTCTCTCACATCACTGTGGAGGAATTTTGGCTCTCTCCTGACTCCGCACCATCTGGACTTGCACCTCGATCCTTTTCTTTTTCAGCCACTGTGTTGTCGATTTGCTGCCGCGCTTGGAAACACTGTCCTGTTGATCGAATTTTGGCCGAGCTTTAGTTGTCAGACAGACTGCCTCACGTTTGACCCTAGAATACTTTGGTATACAGAACAGAGCAGTTCATGGTCGACTCAGTGACTGCGAGGCGCCCTGTGTCTGCAGGAGAATCCCAGTCAACACCCTTCAACCACCTGTGTCACGCCAACTTGTTCGAATGTTTCCACTTGTGAATGATCTTTCTCGGTTAAAAATAGTGGTCTTTAAATTGTTTAGAAATAGCCAGTTAGCATATTGATGGGCAGCGACAATTACATCTTCAGTATCAAGAAGCTCGTGTCTTTCCTACCTGGGATTGTGTTAACACACCTGATTGTCCAGAGCAGCAAAGTGCCAAAACTTCTGCTTTCACACAGGCGCTCACACCTGCTGATGATCAGTTCATCAAAGGCATTGGACTATCGGCATCTGGATGCTGTGCAGCCCTTTAATTCCTTTGGAAGGAGTAGATGTGTACTTAGTCTTATTTTACAGGACTGCACAGAGTCCTGTTCTTTTTCACCACTCCACGTGTGCAACAACACTTGGTTATTTGAATAAGTTCCGAATTCAGAGAACAAAAGAAGCCGTTTGGATTATAGGCTGTAACTGTAATCGTCTGGGAATCAGTAAGACTGGTTAACAAAACACTTTAATTTGTCAGTTTAATACACAGAAGATTTTCCGGACTGTTACCAGCATCTTATGTCCCACTGACAAATTTTCTCTGACTGATAAACCTCTGAGCATGTACATTTTATTTAACGGGGTATACAAACAGACCCCTCTATAGTTAAGATGCACTCAAGAAAATGTTTCCAGCAGTTAAGTGAGCAAAATCTTGAGGATGAAACACGAGTAATAACATCCACACGGAGAGAGCTACGCTGCAGGGAGAAGTTGAGAAATGCCTTCCTCAGCGGTAACCACAGGTGTTCCCCTTTCTACAAGTCCAGGTTTGATTTCTTTAGTGTTTTTAATAAACACAAGAGAACTGCACTTATTCTTGGATATTGAGCTATGATAGTTTTATAAAGAGGAGAGAAATGTTTGTTGGTTATTATAGTATAATAGTATTAGTATAGTAAATTTGATTCAAGCACAATCAAATGACCTAAGATTATAACCTATGCCACTGGCCCTTCATATGTTAACCGTGCTAGACACTTGTGGCTCAAATGAATGATCATACATCTGCCTTCTGTGATGTGCAACCTGTTCGTATTTGCAGTGATTAATTACCAGCGGAGCAAAGTGATGGAAAAGTCCCTGGGAATTATTAACAACACATGAAAAGTAAAGTAGAAAGCAGAACTCGGGGAAGTCAAGCCTAACCCATCAAAAAGAAAAAGCATCAGAAGAAAGACTGTCAACATTAGCTCTTTTTTTGCATACCATCAAACTGCAAACATTAACCATTATATGTACATAACGGAGAGCCGGATCGTCTTGAAGGAATTGAAAAAAAAAATCACATTAAAAATCTCATTAAAATCGGGTAATCATGCTTCGCCTCAGGTTTGGGGGGTTGAGAAAGGAAACGCTTACAAGTCGAATCAGCCTGAGGAAGAATACATCTGCTTTAGCTGCATGCCTTAATGCTCCAGAGTATTATTAATGTTGAGAGGAAATAGATCCCATGTGGGATGGTTTTTTTTTTTCTTTTTTTAAAGGACGTTGCCTCTTCTCAGCTTGCATTAGGTCACCACTTGATCGACTGCAGAGGCTGCTTCATATTACAATAGAGAGCGCTATCCAGCATTGTATTCACAAACTGACTGTGGCAGGGAGCTTGGGGTCAAAAATGATGTGGGAAAGCAGTCAATGTCAGTATCATTCTGATGCCTGGCGCTGCTCCCCAGGGAATCCTGACCGCACACTATATGAACAGCAACACATTTTTATAAATCAGCTGATAAAACGGATGTTAAAAGGAGGTAAAGTCTGGCTCGAATGCTATCCCCCCCCCTAATTCTCTGCACCTGAATACAGTAAAATGCCACCCATTGAGGGTCATATAATCCACAAGGTTAGGGTAATAAAATCTCAATGAAGTCATGTTATTCAATATGGATTTTGTATTTATGTGGTTTGATCTTCACTGGCCTGTCAAATAAAAATAGTATCACCAAAAACACTGAATTATCAGCCCCCAGACTTTTGCTGGAAAATGTACATTAAAAATATTAATCTCTCTTAGTTGTTAGCAAAGAAAATCTTGAAACTGGAGTTGTTTTTCCACAACTTACATGGAGGTAAGGGTCAAATGCAGTTTAAAGAAAACTGATAAGTAAATAAAATAAACCAAACCGTGATGACAGCTGATTTCCTGCTGCTTGTTCCCTTCTTACGGCGTTCCTTGAACTGCATGCTTCAAGCCTTCCTATTTGCTTTGGTCTCCTACAGGTCGTAGGCATGAATACAAATAATGGGCACCATATGTTTTCTTTTCTTTTTTTTATTTTATTTGAGCTATTTTAGTATTTCAGTGCCACGTGTAACCTTGCCCCGAATGGTTAAATACTTTAACACTCACCAGAACCTCTCTATTTAGTATAAGATTGTGTCTACTACATATAATGCTGTTGTGTTAGTTTTAATCAAAGACAACACAACAAACGACCGAGCGTTCCCCTAGGTTGCCCCCCTCTCTGTGTTAAAGTTACAGTGTTTCGAAGTCTTAGCTGTATTTGATTTAAACAGGTGTTTAAATGGGCAGCATGGTGGCATGGTGGTTAGCACTGTAGCCTCACAGCAAGAAGGTCCTGAGTTCAATTCCACCATCAGGCCGGGGTCTTTCTGTGTGGAGTTTGCATGTTCTCCCCGTGTTTGCGTGGGTTCTCACCGAGTACTCCGGCTTCCTCCCACAGTCCAAAGACATGCAGTTTGGTTCAAAACAGCTGAGTGAGGCCTAGAAGACCAGTAACATGCACTAACCTGACATTCAAAAACAACCATGCCCCTAATAATGCATGACTAAAGCTTAATAATATTGAAGCAGGTGACTCATGTAAAAGTAAAAATCTCCCAATGAAGAAATCAGACAAACTTCAATAACTTTAGTTTAGTTGCATTTTAACTGGGGGCAATATGGAAGTTCCTTAAACCTGCATTCTTTTTAATGGTCATTTTATGTCATACTAGTTTCAGGACACACTGATTACAGCAAATTCATTTTGTAAATTATGGTTTCCATAATTCCAGGATCCATCACAAATTTTTAGCCAGTGTGTTGTAAGTTATTCGCTATCCCATGATCAAGATGCCTGGTTTAAATTTTTGCCAATGGCAAAAATGCTCAGCTTTATGCTGAGTGTTGGGTTGTCCTAACACAAACCCCGCTGGAACACTTAAGACCTTTGAACTGTGCGATGAACAAGACATGAAACGAAGCTTCTTTCGAGACTCGCGAGGGAAGTCGGTTGTGGCAGGCGAACCAACTTCAACTAACCTCCTCGCTGCAGTCCTTTTTATTGACAATCCTCATAAATATACATCACAGTCGTTAAACATTCAGACAGCACTTTTCCTATTATGTGCATGTTCAACTGTTCCCAGCTGTCATGCGTTATTTTTACAATGTAAGCATCTTCTTACAAGGACATGTTTTCAGGCATTTCTAAAAGCACTTCCACAATCTCCTAGTATGGCTTATCTCACCATACATAGGTCCTAGCTGTGGAATGTGCAAGACACACAAACCTAAACATAGCATACTGGAGCATCGTGTTTCACACAGGTCTTGGGGAGTTCAATATCTAAGTAATGTTTAGCTAATCATATATATATATAAATATTATAAAACAAATGACAACTTCATCATCCATTCCAAC
>VOQK01019397.1:18295-35278 GCA_015052645.1 Benitochromis conjunctus
ACATCAACACACCTGCTTGGTTTTTTGCCCTCTACACCACCCTGATACCACCGCGCAGTTTGGAGCATTCTTCGTGCTGTAGGTGGTCTCAGCACTTGAAATTTGTGGCTTCAGTGAACTTTAATCAGCTACAAGCTACATGTTTTGATTAGGCAAGAAACAAAGATGAAACAAAGGTGGAATACAATGTCTGTTATGTAATACTAAAGCTACTGGTACAAGTACCGCTGTTACCTGTTCCAAGCAACCAAATCCCCCAAATCCATGGCGCAGGTGTCCACATCATGCCGTCAGGTTTTGCCCCAAAACAGCCTCAAAGTTGTCTAACAGCACCATGTTATGTTGTGTGTGTTTACGGGTCCTCACGGTGGACGCCTGGTCCTCGTCTGCTTCTCTAAAGCATGAAGGGCTGAATAGCTCCAGTCAGGAGACCAGAAAAGCCACATCCCCGGGGATTAAGCTAATGCTATTTGGCCACCTTACTGAGTCAGTGCCCCTGCAACTGGCAGAGAGTCCATTTCTAGAACACAACTCTCAGCAGGCATCAGCTCACAGTTCGTGCCTGCGCCCCCGGATCACGCAGTGTTGTGCAAGCAGAATTTGAAGCTTTTCCAACAGAACGAAAACCTTAATTTGATGAAACATGCCTGCTTCAGTGTTTCCCTCAGGAACACCAACAGTTCCTTTATATTGTGTTATGTTACCGCTTCAGTAACATCCTGTCAGTTGTACCTACTTACCAAATATTCTACATTTATCTTAGATTTAGTTAGTGTG
This sequence comes from Benitochromis conjunctus, assembly GCA_015052645.1. Lineage (NCBI taxonomy): Eukaryota > Metazoa > Chordata > Actinopteri > Cichliformes > Cichlidae > Benitochromis > Benitochromis conjunctus. The sequence goes on from VOQK01019397.1 coordinate 19,073, forward strand.
CCAAAGTGTGTTTGTGTGTTTCTTTATAGCACCACCAGGGGGCACCAAAGTGAGAAGATTTCAGCACCTGACAGCTGTTCATACTATCATTTTAATCTCAGCATGAACGCTGTCCATGGTCCTGTTTCTCAACACAGACTGTGTGTGTCTTCATCCCAACCATGAGCTGCTTTTTGTGATCAGTGAACTCTTTAACATTTACTCTTTAAAAAGTGAAACTGTGCAAAGCCATGTATATCACATCACTGCCCTGAATTAACATGGTTTGTTAATGGCAATGATTGATCCACATTACAGTTATTTACATGCGTCCTGAACAGAAGAATTAGTTTTAGTGGTTCAATGTTGTGCTTGAGCATGTCTGACTTCTCAGAGAAGTTCAGCATCAAAGTTTGTGATGCAGCACAACTTTGGGGATTTTTGGAGGTCGGTCATTATGAACACAGGTCCTTTCATACATGTCAGAGATCCTGCTTAAATCTTTCAAACCGTGATTGATTGAGACATGACCCGTTCAGTTTGTCAAACTAAAATAACCTACCTGTTGTTCCAGGAGGACACCTGCAGATGTAACCTGCAGACTGTTTGTGGTCATAGCTTTCAGGCAGAAGAGGCTCACTGCCATACAAGGCATGCCAAGATCTCTCGATGCAGCTGCCGCCGTTTCTGCAAGGGCTGCTGCCACACTCATTGATGTCTATCTCACAATGACGGCCCTCAAACCCTGGAATGAGGAAGGGTATTTTATATGCTCAACGCTACACATGATGTTAAATATAACATGGGGACAGGCTGTTCCAGACAGAGCTTGTTGTTTTTCAGGTGTGAATGAGTTCAAATGCGTTTCAGTTTCCTTGTTTATTATTCTCCAAATGATTTGAGCATGAGAAGAGCTTCCTTTACCAGGCCAGCATTCACAGGTGTAGTTCCCCCCGTTGTCCTTACAGATGGCGCTATTAAAGCAGGGTTCAGAGTAGCAGGGCGGCAGAGGTGCCTCACAGTGTCGGCCGGTGAAGGCTGTGTGAGAGCAGTCACAGCTGTAACTGAGACAATCACACGAGACAGTCGGGATTTGTAAGACGGATTAATAAAGTTATTCAAAACATTTCCTTTACTTAGTTTACAGATCCACGTCCCATTAAAAGCTACTCCAGATCAGACTACTTACTCATTCACTCCATCTATACACAGAGCCCCGTTTTGGCAAGGGTGTTCTTGGCACTCATCAGTGTCGATTTCACACCGTTGTCCTTGGAAACCGGGGAGACAGGTGCAAGTGAAGCCACCAGCGTAGTCATGGCAACTGCCTCCATTGAGGCATGGCTGTGATTGACATTCGTCAATCTGGATCTCACAAGTAGCACCTGTGAACATCAAAGCGGTACAGATGTCAGAGGGCAGGCGAGCCTGAGGGCAGAGGGTGAGAACGAAGAAAGCTTTCATGTGGACTGGCTGTACTGTGATGTGAGGATTGCTCTTTTATCTCACAGCTTTTTCCCAAAACACTCAAACTATGGAAGGAAAAAAAGCATATACAATGTTTCCTTTATTGTATCCCTAAAAAATGTGATTAATGCTCTCACGGTCCATTCAACAGTTACTAACATGGATGGCATTTAATACAGACAAAATACATTCAACTGGGGTAACACATTTTTAATACTGTTTTCTGAAATCTTTAGTTCCCAATAACATATTTTAGGATTGAAATGATGTCATGGTGACATAAAGATGCTCACCAGTGAAACCAGGAGAGCACAGACAGGAGAATCTACCCACTCTGTCCTCACAGGTTCCTCCATTGCTGCAGGGCTGTGAAGCACACTCGTTCACATCGATCTGACAGCGAGAACCCTGAAAACCCGGCACACAGAAACAAGAGTAGCTATCGCCACGGGTTCGACATATCGCCTGGTTCTGGCAGGGGTTTGGGGAGCACTGGTCCACAGTTTGAGGCAGCTTGTCTAGAAGAGCACCTGAGAACAGATGGTGATTTATATACCAAAATACATCATTATTATTATTAACACGTGTAAAAACCCAGTATATGTAGTGCTGTGTAAAACACTTTTCCTCCTTTCTGATTTTTTATGTTTTGCATATTTGTTACAATTTGTCACAAATTCTGAAATTAGACAAAAATAACCCGAGCAAATACAAAATGCAGTTATCCACAGGTACATGGCTCCATGTGTAAGAATGAAAGTAAAGTTCATAACTGGTTGTGCCATCTTGGCAGCAAGAATCACAATTAAGCCGTTGTGATGAATGAGTCTTTCACATCACTGTGAAGGGATTTTGGACCACTCTTCTTTAATTGAGCCAGATTAGAGGGTTTGTGAGCATGAACACTCTGTTTAAGGTTATGCCAATGCATGATGATCACATTTAAGTCTAGCCCACTCCAAACTCCTCATTTTGTTCCTATTTTAGCCATTCAGGGGTCGACTTGTTTCACATCATTCTCCTCCTACATAACTCGAGTGTGTTTGAGCTACAGGGCACAAGCTAATGGCCGGACATTCTCCTTCAGGATTATCTGCTAGAGAACAGAGTTCACAGTTCAGTCAATTATGGCAAGTCGTCCAGGTCCTGAAGCAGATCACTGCACTACCACCACCATGTTTCACTGCAGGTATCCTTCCTTCCTACTTACAGCCATCTAATATCTACAACATTACTATAAAAAGATCCAGATTTGAGGTATTAGGTAAAAGTTTATCAGTCTTAACTATTTCTAGCCTCGAGGTGCTCCAGAAGGAATATGGGTCCAACGCTACTGAGTGCCCACTAAATGATCCTGATTGCTGTTCTAGCTCGATCACGTCTAACACGAAGCTCTTTTATCTCTCTTTAGCTTTGATTAAAGAAAAAAATGGTTAGCAGTTGTTGTAACAAGGGCTTTAAATTCAAGGGCCTCTCAAGGCGTCGTGGCCGGCTGCCACAGAAACCAGTTTCACTGTTTGGGTTTAGCATTCCTTCTATTGCCATGGTGACAGCATCCAACCGAACATCTGAGCCATTTATTGCTTTACTCATTACGGTGTGTTTTAATGAGGAGGATTAAACAGCACAATGATACAGCTTTGGGTCTAGCTCTCATTTTAGCATGGACATGATATAACTGGTAATTAGAGGATAAGCAGTTGATTTTCTTGTGTAACTACAATTATAAGCAGCTGATCTCAAGTCATATATGCCTCAAACATTTATTATGCATATTAATCTTAGTCAAGTAAAATTTTGAATTATATTTTACCCAGACTTTTTTTCTGTCCTGACCAGCAGCAGTCACATACAGTGACTGGACAACACGAGGAGACTATGTTAGTCTGGTAAATAAAGAAATGGGGTCAGTCTAAGAAGAGGAAAAAAAATTCACACGCTATGATTTCAGGCATAAATGTGTGCTGGTTGTCATTTGTGCGCCCAGACAAGCTTTAAAAGTTAAAGTTTCACCGTGACCTGCAAAACTAAACTTTCTTTACAATCTGTGTTAAAGCATTGCTATTTTTCTTGCTGACTGAATTCATATATCATGTCTGCCTGGAGACTTGCTCCCTGCAGCTTTTACATATACTAGAAAGCATCAGACACAAATAGCTACAGGCAAGGCATCTCCAAATAAGAAATGGGACGACCTCAGAGATGATCCCTGTAATCCATGGAACATAAGCGGACATCATATGTACTGTTTTTCATCGTTTTTCAGACTGTGCCGTGACTCTCATCAGTACACTCACACTGATATTAGCATGAAAGTGCTTTTTTTGGATTAACACAACTGTTTTTGTGGTTTTCAATCTTCTGTCATTGTTTGGTTCCAGCCTTATTAGTTGGTGTTAAATTGCACTGTTAGCACCCGTGTGTACATAATCCAGTCCGTTGTCACTATATCTGTGACTGTTGCCTTTGTTCGTCACAGTGCTCCTCCTTGTGTTGCAGTGCCTGCTTTATATTTCTTGGACTGTGCTGGTCCCGCCTTGGGTTTTGAGTCTTCCTGTATTCCTGTAAATTTCAGTCAGTTTCTTCATCAGAACTTTAGTATCTTTCTTTTTCTTCTTATTTTACAACCCACATGCCCCCCTTGTGTCTGCACTTCTGGCCTCTTGACTAAAGGAACCCAGGGAAGTGTTGTCCTTTAAGCCCCGACCTAGGAACTCTTGACCTGACCGGATTAAGGACTTTCTTTACACTCCTCATTACCTCCTATTGTTTTCCTGTTGCCCTGTGTGTGTGCAAACGGGCCCACGGTGTCTGCATGACAGCCGTCATGAGCTTGACGATTTGAACAGCCCATACTGTGTTAGCAGGAAGTCATTTGAAATCCGTTTGTGGGGAAGCTGAAATTTGGTCACCGTTGCTGAGCCGACTCAAATTTTCCCTCATCCTAAAACTGAGTTAGCTGCAGTACCTCGTGTTTTGTTGGACCCTGTTCTTGTATCAGCTGACATGTCCCCTGTTCCTGGGTCCAGTGTTCCCACTGTTTCAAGTCAGAGTTAATTGGCATCTCTCTCAGATGACCCCCAGTCAGCCCCAGATGAACCTACGTTGTTCCAGGTTACTGGTTAACTTCTGTCTTTTCATCAGTTCAGCTGTGTTTGCTGCCTGTGTTCATCCCTGGTGTTTTTCCCTATGTTAGAGAATCTATGCTCCTGATTCCTGCGTTTGCTTTCTTTATCTCTTACTAAACTCCCATTGTCATTAAAGCCTCACAATTTCTTTCTTTCTTTCTTTCTTTTTTAAATTTTTTGCAACAAACTTGTCTTCCTCCTTTGTGTCTATATTATTATTGCACAAGCTGGAGTCCATAAATATGGTCCTGCTGATATGAGCAGAGATTTTACAATAATATTCACACACCCTTAAAGAGCACAATCAGGCTGAGAGACTATTGAGGTCCAGAAGAGCGCAATTAGGCTCCACTTGGCGCTATCTTCTTAAAATCAGCTATCAGTTATCTGTCATTGGCGGAGGTCAATCAGTTTCATGGCCAGCCAGCAGGGTTCTCCAGGAGCAGCTTATACGTGTCTAGACTTGGACCGGGGGGTGTGATGGAGATCAAGGGTATTCTCTGACCACATGTCTGTGTCATTACAACAAAGATCGATATGTTATAGCCTCTGGAACAATCATTCGGACAGTTATTTCAGTTATATTAAAAATGTTACATTAGTAGTATAATTGGGATGCGTTTAAATGGCAACAGGTGGTTCCCATTTCACTCTTTATTCAGCTCACTGTATTCGCTCTATTCCCCCAGGCAGAGTTCAGAGTATTCAGAGCCATTTGTGTCTATTTGAGATACAGCTCCAGCCAACTGCACATCCCCTCCCACAGCATGTAAGGCTTTTTTCATATGCAAATATGCCTTCCAAGGGTCTTTGTCTGGACCTATCTGTAGGCCCTTAAATGGCACATGCGTGGCACCTGACATCTCCTCGGGGCTGATGCATGTTGCTGTTGTATGCGTCTGTTTGTTTTGGTGTTGATAAGAAGACATGCTGCTATTGGGTGTTTTGGACAGGAGCAGAGACAAATAGCATCCTCTTTTTGTCCCCCCTCCCAAAACCATGCTCACTCTGCTACCCCCCATTGTTAGATCTCTTTTAGTCATCTTTAGCTTTTCAGTCCTTAGAAAACGTGCAGAGATTAGTGTAGTCAGTGACGTCACTTCTCAGTCATGTAATTAAAATTCTTAGCATGGACCGGCTGAAATGCAAGTCCATAAATAAAGTCAGATTCAACAAGTACGATTATAATCATGCAGGTTTTCTTGCTGGTTTCTGAGAACGCATTGTACATGCATAAATACTAGGATGTAATATTTTCTCACCAGTGTCTGAAACTCACTCTGGACACGTTTCATACTGGACTCTGCAAAGAGCTGGTGTGGTGCCTGCACTAAATCAGAAGTGAATATATAATAACAATAAATAAAATCTCAAGCTAAACTAAACTGAAACTCTGACACAAGGAGACTAAAAAAGGAGCAGTCACTTACCGTCTGTCACAAGCAGGGATGAGATGAGCAGTGTGCATGAAAGGAACTCAAAATGACGAATTAAATCCATAATCATGACAGGAAACCATCCTTGTGCTGAAGTCTAGCCATACGCTGTGCTCGTACTGCACATTGCTCCGTTTCTGCCTCGCAGTAACGCCGTTGTCAACTCCAGATCTACTTGATGGACACTTCTCTTGCTGGAGCCCCATCAAGAGCTCCGATAGCCCAGAAATAATAAGGACGGCGTGCTGTTCAACAGGCTGGGCAACACACACCCTCCCCTACAGAGCAGTGACAGATCACCACATGGGAGGGCAGTCTCATTAGAGAAAAGGAACTTTTAATAAATAACACAATGAATAATAAGTATCACAATAAAGATTAAGATTAGAAATAATTTATTCAATTAAAACCAGTTACTGAGCCATTAATGAATCAAATAATGAGCCAACGACTTCAAATTTTACTTATTTATTTAAAGCTTAATATAGAGCGCTAAGCTGTGTACCTGGTGCGTTTATTTCATGATAAATGATCAATTAAATTAAACTGTTCTTATCAAATAAAACACAGAAAATTAAAAAATAAACTTTCATCTTTATATTTGTACATTTTTCTCGTCGGGGCGTCAATAAACGTAGAAACATGCCCAAAGAAATAAAAGTATTTTTGTTTATTTTGCTTGTCAAATTACAAACGCCCATCCGGCGGAATGAACGCGTTCCCATGGCAACGCGAACAGGAAGTTGTGGAAGCTCCGAGGAGCCGTGTTAAACAAACACAAGTGGCCGCTCGCTTTTCCGCGTCTCGTGTCCGAGATGTCAGTGTAACGTCCTCGCCGTGGCTCCAGGATGTCTGCGTCCACGAGGGCCAGTTCAGCGCCGAGTGTGTCGAGGCCGGAGCGGACACCGGACACCGCAGGTGACACCGCAGGTGAACGGGAGTAGCTTATCGTGACAGTAGCTGCTGCCCACGTAACACCTTCGTGAATAAGAAACAACACGCTGTGTTCAGGGGCGAGTGGGTCGGGGGCCACGAAACCGAAACCCTGCAAGCATCGGAGTATTTAAAGTTTCACAGTAATGACGTCACAAAGAGCCTTCAGTAACTTAAATGAAGCGTCATCATCTCATCAGTGTGTCTGCATTAGCAGAGCCTCACATGATCCCTTTGTGATGGAGCGCTCTGCAAGCCAGCAGCATTATTTATAGTAATAATAAATACAAGGCAGTACTTTTATTCATACTTTATTTTTTAAAAATACTTTAGTGTAACTAACATGCTACACCAACACTAACAAGGGTGCTAAGGTTTGTGATACTTCGTATGTCACTGTGTCATTGTTGTGGAGTGAGATAGGACCCACATGCAGACACTGACGACGAGTACGTGCCTTTTATTGAGGCAACACAACAAGAACACAAAGACTAACTAACAAAACCTAAACAGGGAGGAAAGTATGAAGTATGTAAGAATGATGGATGATACGCAGACGATCCGGCAACATAGAGAGGAAGACAAAGGGCTTAAATACACAGAGGCATAATGAGACACGGGAGGAGACACAGCTGGGAGAAATCACACACAAGCACAACTGACAACACTAACACAGCACAAGTAACACAGGAGTCATTCACAAAGACTCACTGGGGAGACGCACAGTACATGATAGTTTTGTGAATTCAGATTTGAAACTTTTTATTCAGACCGTCATCAGTATGTTCAGAGGAGGTCAGGAGAGATGCACAACAGGGTCTACATCCATCTGTAAAACATGGTGGAGGCTCTGTCATGGGTTGGGCTACATTTCAGCTCGCGGTGACGGTCTACTGGCTGAAACGTTGCTCCTGTCAACACTGATGGAATGATCTAAAGCAGTGCTGTCAGAGTTTGGTCCACCATGTAACACAGTGTGGAAAGCATCTGATTGTAACAGCATGATGATGATTGTAAACGACGATGATGATAAAAGCATACGTGGAGCGCTATCTGTCTGGCCTCCTCAGAGCCTGGACCTTACTGAAGCAGTGTAACTTTCAGGCTCACTTGAATTGTACAAACTCTGTTTTGCCTTATAGTTTCATATTTCCATGTATTATATCCAGAAATTAGGGGTGGCTAAAGACCTGCACACTACTTTATGTTTTTAACTTTTCTCCCCAACTTGTGACAAAGCCAAAGAAAGCTGATGTCTCCTTGTTCTTTGTGCATGATGCAAGAAAATACAGAGCTTTTATTACACATGTAGACATTAAACAGTGAAATGTAATGTCCGCCCAGGTCAGAGACAGAGTTATTAAGCACCTGATGGGTTCTGATTTTGTTTTTCTCAGAACTGAATTTTCAGGTACCGGTGGCGAGCACCCAGACCCAGCCCGCTGTCAGAGGGCAGATCGTCCCACACGAACTTCTGCTCAGTCTAACCTCCACTGTGTGCAAGAGGAGGACGCCGGGGCAATCTGCACACGACCGACACTGCGAGGTAGCATCAAACCCCCGTTTACGTCTTCATGACCGTATGGTCATGTAGTTTTATATGAGCTAATATAAAACTACCTGGACTTACTTTGTACATAGAGCTGTGGAATCAGACGCCCAGATGCAGTCTGGCATCATCCACTTGGACGCAAGAAATACAAACACTTCCTGGAGCAGCCCACATCCCTGACAGGAGCTGGCAGGTGGAGCTTTGGACTGGAACTCTGACATCGATGTTTTATTATGTCTCTAATTATTATTTATGAGCACATGTCAATATTTTAGATATATTTAGTCCATTCTTGTCTTTTCTTTATGGATGGTGTCATTTTAGGGATATTTCTTTCCTGTGTGACGCCGTGGTAACCAAAAAGAAGACAACACCCCTCCCACCAGTTGGTGGCGTGCAGGTGAGCTGCCTCAGCTGATGTTTGAATTCTTCGTGCCTTTTTCCATTTTAATTTCTGGTAGCGTAACAGAGTTCATATCCCTGTTTGCTGCTATGAGCATGTGCACAAGCGTACGGCGTGAGCTGATGGTCGTGGCCGCTTTGTCTTTCAGGACCCGTGTGTCTCCGACAGTTTTATCCCCGAAGAATTTCACATGGTGAAAAATAAAGGAATACGGAGCCTCGAGTTGTATGAGGAGTGAGTCTGCTCTTTCGATTATCGCCGTGTGTCTGATATTGTCATCGTTATTAAAGCAGAACTGGGATCTTCTTTCCACAGTGCATTCACAGTGCAGCTGAGGGATGAAGAGCAGAGGCTACGGGTCCTCCCTTCACTGTGAGTTCACAGATATGAATTCCTCTTATTGATAGATAACCTGAAGTGATGGAGTAGAAGAAGTTATAGTGCTGTGTGCCATTAAGTAGGCAAAGTGCTAGGTAAGACAAGGGAGCCTTTAAATGTGTAATAAGACACATTTCTGTATAGGGCTGTGCGATATGACCAAACTCTCACATCCTGATATAAATGTTTCTTCTCCCGATAACGACATACATCACAAAACAGTGCATGTTCTGTAAATGCTGTGAATCTCGGGCAGCTCGACTTGTGTGAAGTGTTTTTTCAGCTGGGCGTCGAGTTTTTGACCGACGCATGAAACGATATAAAGACTCACAAAGTTGTTTCTTTGTGAGTGTTTATCACACGGCGTGCTGCGGGGAAACGCCCGCTCTAACGTTTGAGTCTAAGGTTTATTTGGAGCACCTGACGGTTAACGTATGATATGAAACGATAGATGTTTTCATTTTGTCATTCAGTATATATTGTAATATCGCACAGCCCTATTTCTGTGCTTTTGTGTCCAGGAGACCCAGTGGCAGGCTGGAAGTGGTCCAGCTGATGGGGATTATGGATGATATGCTGGAGAAGGCTGGAGTGGATGAGCAGAGCGAGGAGCTGACTGAGCTTTCACAAGTAGGCAGGCAGAGAAAAATATGTAGTCATACAGCCTTTACCTGGAAAAATGGACCAATTCCAGGAAAATACCAGGCGATCCTGGAAAATATTGACTATTTAAGTTGCTTCAGCCTGCCTACCTCCTACCGACCTGCACCTCGGCCTCTCTTCTTCTTTATGCTGCGTCTAATGTGTCGTGCTCTGTTCTAAATCTTTGTCCTCCTGCTGCCGACTGGTCTTTTGTTGACATTGCCATCATAAGCATAATAGATTTAAAGATCTGAGTTTTTGCCTAAAACACAGAAAAGTCCAAATTTGTGGTGAGCGCTGCTCGAATATCAGATTGTGTACAGTGTCAGAAGCCACGCAATGACTTGTCTTCCAGCTGGAGGGTCTGCTTGAGCTCGTGAAGGTTGAGCAAAACATCTACAACATTGTCTTCCATGAGCTGATCAGGCAGGTGAGCGTGGGCTGTGCTGAGAGAGGACAACTCCTTGCCAAACTCAGGTGAGAGGCCGCACGTCAGGGTGGTGTTTAAGTGATACACAGGAAGAGCCCAGTGTACCAAAATATGAATGAAACATGAGTCTGCATTTTAGTTCAGTGTGTCCAGTAATGGCCCTACAGAGTTTGTGTCACAGCGGCTGTTGTGCGTCTTTGTTCAGACAGCGCTACCAATCGCTGCTGGATCGAATCCCGCGACGCCTGAAGGCTTTACACGCTGAGGTGGTGGCCCAGCGCGCTCTGGATCGTCGGCTCACAGAGGAGATCCACCACATCAAATCGTCCATTCAGCAGCTTAGCGTGTACGTCCGTCACGATCAGCCTGGGGGCGATCATCAGTAATACTGCCACGTGCTGTTACGCTCAGTAACAAACTAAATAATATATTTGGAACGTTTGATGTTAATGTGCTGATTACAGATGTGCGAATATGAAAATGTGCGTGCGTTAATTTCTGCTTGTGTGTCTGTGTTGTCTTCATAGGGAACTTTCTAAAATCCGAGAGCACGATGCTTTTGTTTCCCAGCAGGCGGAGCGCGCTCACTGGCAGCTAGCTGAGGCACTTAAACAGACTCACACCGACTCAGAGTTAGTCTACCGCAGAGATCATTACATCACGTGGATGTATTTACATCCTGAGTTATGACCCTGATGCATGGTCAAAGATTTTTGTGTTGTGAATTGAATAAAGTGTTTGTAAACATACAGTTTAAGCATGCGGTGCAAAATCAGAAACAGTGACCTCTCGATGGTATATGTGCTCTTTGCAGTGTGGTCCAGGCTTACCACGAGCTGTACGAGCTTCAGAGAGCTCGCCTGGAAGCTCAGCTGATCCACATGACTGAAGACAGAGACTGCTGGAGCCAGTTTACCCTCTGCCTCGCCCTCAAGGTGTGTGAGGCCACTGTGTGGTTCATTTTGACCTGGTCTTAGGATATCTTCTCTCTTCTGTCAAATAATAGCTGCGAGGACTTTAATTTTAGAGTGAGAAAGATGACTGTTATACCACACTCTATGGTTAGTCCAGAGCGAACAAAGTAAAGTGAGGAAGTGAATTAAAGGACACATTTTCTGAGTAGGATTTCACAATATGCTCAAATATATTCCTATTGATGAAATGTCACTTTTTCCCCATCATCCATAGTAATAGTAAAGGAGCCCAACTAATCAATATATCACCCAGTATGTCCCAACCATACTAGCTAGCTGGATTTACAGAAACTGATTTATTTTTTTTAAGTAATCAATAGATTGGAGAAACAGCCTTACAGCATGTTATTGGTGGTGGTGTTGCACACTTTATCCATCAGAGGGCATGTTGCTACAACCAGCTGATCACAGATGTGGAGCAGAGTGTAAACAAGGCTTAAGATGAGTTTTAAACTTTGCTGTCATATTATCTTAGCAAGGACTCATAAATAACTACACATAACAAATGCTATGGAAATCTGTTTATGTGTCGTGTGTCTGAAAGAAAAAATCCAATCTCTAAATATTAAAAATCCTTTATCACTCAGACTCTAATGTTTAAAGTGTTCAAATTAAATGTCTGCGCAAAGTCAAAAACAGCAGTAATATGAAGCTGTTTCTTTTTGTCAGGTGATCAGTGTGAAGAAGCTGCATGTGGTGAGTCAGCTGCACATCAGTGAGCAAAGCTGGTTCAAGACAGCCGAGCACTGCGTCCTTTTTCTCACGTCAAAGGTAGAAATGCGTATCTTTTTTATGACTAGCCTGGTGCTTCAGTTAGACTGTGGCTATAACAGCGACCCTCCTGCTGTAGGACACAGAATGCATTAACATTATCATGGAGTGCACAGACTGCTGGGAAAAGCAGTTGGCAGCTTTCATGTCCCAGCTGAAGAAGACTGAGCATGCCCACTGCGCACAGATCAGTGCCATCCAGCAAGGCATCAACAAGTGGCTGTCCTTCTGCTCCTCAAATAATAAGTAAGGACAGTTAAAATGCCCCCCCGGGACTTTCACTGACACCTCACAGTCACTGTGTGTTTCACCAATGGTGCTTTTTCTGCTTTTTCAGGCATCCTGAACACAAATATGATAAAACATCAGTGGAAGAGATTCATGCCGATTTGAAGCAGTGGTCAAAGGTACGGCTTGTGTGTCTCGCCTTTGTCATAGTTTCAGAAAATCTTCCATTTTTAATTGGAAATGAATCAACCAGAGTTGTCTGCACAGGTCCTTGTGAGCAGTGAGCGGTAACGTAGAGGCTATGACGCGACACGATTAAACACCGGGAAACATTTGTTCTATGTTTTCGCTAGATGTTGGCGCTGCAGTGTGACCACCACCGAGGTGAGAAACAGCTGAACTGCCAGCAGACACTGAGAGAACTTGGTAATATCCAGAATAGATGGCTGAATATGAGCCTTCAGCTGTTTAGAAGACACCCTTCTGCTGACGGTGAAGCTCCTGAAGGCCAGGACGCCCAAAGAGAACTGGACAAAGAGCTATGTGAGCTCCTCAATGAGCTGGACGTTAATGGAGAAAATGGTGAGAAAATGACACTCTACTGGTTTAGTGATTCCTGAAATATGGATAGACTACGTTGCTGAACAATGCTGTTACAGGGCTGCATGGAAATGTGATGTCACTGCACAGTCTGATGGCGTCCTGGGCTTCCAAACTTTCTGCGGTGGCTGAAGATCCCGAAACGACGCCAGGCTCTGATTGGTTAGAGCTGGAGAAAGTGCTGCACACTTGGAAGAGTTTGGCCGACGAAGCTTTTCAGCACTTCTCCAACAAAAAGGACAATAAACGTGATATTTTGTAAGTTTTTCATTCACTGGTTACTGTGGCTCCATCATGTAAACTACTTTGAGAAAGACAGCGCTACAGTTTTGGTACTTTTACCTTGAAAATTTACCAAACAGGATTTGAAGTCAAGCAATCAGGATGTGATTTTGCATTAACACTGTAAGAATTACAGACATTTTTATTTTCTCTCTAAAAGTCCTGCTTGACTGCCTCGATGACATTAAATTATTGTTGACATTACATTTTTTGAATGTAAATAATCATAAAAACCAGTGATTGTACTTTTTCGACCTTCTGACCCTCGTTTTTCTCTTAAGGCTGACCTTGGCCCTCTGGATAAGTCCAGAACTCCCTTTGCAAAACATCGGGGGTGCTCTTTGATGGCACTTTTTCATTTGAGAAACAAATAAATTGTGTTACCAGCTTCGTCCAGCTCAGGACCGTCGCAAAAATTCAGAACATTTTATTGTCTGCTGACTTCGACAAAGTGATCCATGCATTTGTTTCTTCCAGGCTTGATTTTGGTATCAGCCAAGCTCCGCTCTCTCGTCTTCAGCTCGTTCAGAAAGCTGCAGCCCGACTCGTGACAGGCGTCGTAAACACGACCGTATTTCCTCAGTCCTGGCTCATTTACACTCTGGCTTCCAGCATGCTCTAGAACTGATTTTAAGATTTTATTGCTTGTTTTTAAGTCTCTAAATAGATTAGCTCCCCTCGTACCTCGCTGATCTTTTAACAATCTTTGGTCAACCTGTGTTGTTTTTAAATGTGCTTATAAATAAATTGATTGTTTGATTGACATTCTTAAAGTGAATTAGACAAATACATTTTAAAAACGAGCTTTGTTTTTAATACTTAGATGAAGAATTTTTGCAGACAGTGACTCCAAAGACTTTTTCAGTTTAGCAGATAGAGGAAAAAAATAGAAACCTGATGTGTTTCATGCTGAAATTCAAATCCTGTCGTTCTGAAATGCTTCTTTGTGTGGGTTTGTTCAAACAGCACAGAGGCAGAAAAGGTGTTTGACAAAATACAGGCGTTTGTAACCAACCTGTCGGACTTCATTGAGGGTGAGAACTTTAGACTCCATGAAGAAGTAAGTACCAAGCATGCTCATTAATCCTATATTTACATATTCTGCTGTCTTTGAAGTATATTTGTGTTCAATGTTTTGGAGCTAACATGAGCTCCGTGAATACAGCGCTCAGGTTTTGCACAGCGGTTGTTTTTTGCAGACGTGATTTGACTCAGTCGGAGGATACTGACTGATTTTGTTTTCTTTCCTACAAGATCAGATCTGTTCACGTGGCTCAGACTCGGTGGATGTTAGATCTGTTACTCCTCGTGGTTCCCAACCACAGCAAGGAGGAATACCAAGAAGAAGAACCTCACCGGTACAGTCCAGAAATATCACAGGCAACTCTGGATGAGAACGCCAAGATGCTGGCTGGGAAGCTGGATCAACTGTCCAGCTACATCACCAGGTACCAGAAGCTGTTGTAAATATTTTATTCTTTATTTTTACAGTAACTGTATGATAAAACAAATCTCTTTAACACTAAAATAACAACACACAAATAGCTCAAGCAGATCACGTACCTTCAAATGTAAAAGTAACTTTACATTTAAAAAGTGAGCGAGGAGGGAAACTGTTTGTCAGGCCTTCATCATCTGAAAATGTTGTGTTTAGCTCATGCACCCTGGTTCTGGAGGAGCAGGTTCTCCTGAACACGCCGTCAGCTCAGGCTGAAAATGAGATGAACGAGTTCACAAAGCTGCAGGTAAACGCACATCTGGCATGCATGCACTATCACTTGTAGTATTGGGGCTGTCAGTAATAGTTTTGCAATGCCAACTTTGATTCGTGTCCTCAGAGGGAGTGCGGTGATTGGGTGGAGACCTGCAGGATACTGCTCACAGGTGTTAAAGGAGCTCCTGTGGAGTTGCCCGTCGCGTCGCCTGCACCTATTTCCAGCAGCGATGTCTTGGACTATCCGGAGGACAGTGTGGAGGCTGTGGTGAGGATAGAGCTCGCACAAGTTTGAGAGATTTGTGGGGATCTGTGAAGTAGTCTGACTCGAGCGTCAAGGAAGGTGGTAGGTCAGCAGACATGTTGGGTTCCCAGAGATGAGCAATTCACTCACAGTGACCTCCATCATATGTGAGACAAAACAAACCTCTACATGTTAACTTAATTAACAAAACTCCATGGGTTCAGTAACACAGTGCACCTCTCCTCCCTCATGTGAATCAAGCAGAGACTGACCATATATGAAGCTATCAGTTTACCTTCAGCTAGTCTAGCCAGTACCACTAGCTTGAGCTGAGCAGTCTAAAACTCAACACAAATGACTGAGTGAGCTCCCCACTCTTCTGATTAACACATTTACACAACTAAATGGCTCTAAATAAGAAAAGATATGCAACAAATCTCTTTGTACCCTGACACAAACAAAAGGAAGCATTCCTGCGGTAAGAGAAACCCTCCTCTTGGTTTAAACCTGCTTTAAAAATCAGGAAATGCTGGGCGGGCGTTTTCCACACCTGACCTACACAAAGACTGAAAACAAGGACACCATGTACGTATGCACACATGAGTTAATTCTGCAACATAATAAAATATAAAGCAACATGTAACTGAGTATTTGCTGTAATTTGCTGAATGTTTGTTTTGCCGGGAACATAATGCTTACACAAACACACCTGGGAATAATGTGAATAATGTACAAAAAGTCAATAGTTCTGGGACAAGTGGAGAGTATTACAACTGCTCATCCACCTTGTCACAGGTGGGTGACGTATAAAAAGGTATTTTTAGCTACTGACAAAACTGGCAACAGAAGAGAGAGTGGAAGAACAGCCAAGAACAGTTGTTTCAGTATGAGATTTTTATTATAGTCAAGATCTAATGTTCACATCTGTGTGTGTGTGTGTGTGTGTGTGTGTGTGTGTGTGTGTGTGTGTGTGTGTGTGTGTGTGTGTGTGTGTGTGTGTGTGTGTGTGTGTGTGTTTACATATCTTTGTGGGGACCAAAAATTG